>JBBPBX010042713.1:5052-28268 GCA_038048925.1 Garcialebias charrua | reverse complement strand
ATTGGCCGATACCGAGTCCCGATCCGATACTTCTAAAATACATTTTTAAAATGAAGGGGAAAAAAAAGAAACAGATCCAGATGTCCCTTCATTTTTATTTTATTTACCTTAACATTTAACAGAGTACTTCTGTGAGGTAGATTGAACAATCAAGTAATAAGATTTAAAATAAAATTCTTCACATTGAAGTTTAGTGCAACAGTATAAATGTCTAATTTAAAATAAGCAGCTCAACTTAAAATACCATAACATGACCTCAACCTGACCAGAACCTGGCCAGAACCTGAGCAGAACCAGAACCTGTGCAGAACCAGAACCTGAGCAGAACCAGAACCTGTGCAGAACCAGAACCTGTGCAGAACCAGAACCTGTGCAGAACCAGAACCTGAGCAGAACCAGAACCTGAGCAGAACCAGAACCTGTGCAGAACCAGAACCTGAGCAGAACCAGAACCTGAGCAGAACCAGAACCTGTGCAGAACCAGAACCTGTGCAGAACCAGAACCTGTGCAGAACCAGAACCTGAGCAGAACCAGAACCTGTGCAGAACCAGAACCTGAGCAGAACCAGAACCTGAACCTCCATAATTGCATCATTTGCCTCCATGACTGTTGTTGTGTCCTGTATCTACAAAATACAAAAAACATTATGCAAATTATGGAAGAATGAAATCAATCTGTGTGACCGCTATCCAAAATTTGAGGGGATTGTTACTAACTTTGATCAGCTGCTCCCTGAACGAACGGTTACTAACTTCCTCTACTAGGGTGGGATGGGACGATGTGCCACAAATCTGTTGATAAAGCCTTTCTGAGAAGAAGTGTGGGCCAATGCCGCCATGTACTAAGCAAACGGATATCATTTTTCCAATCCATGTGTACAGTTTGGAATCCAGTGCTTAAAAAAAAAAAAAAATTACGAAAGTGGTTATTTTACAATGTCCCATCCTTCAGATTGAAAAACAAAAATGTTCCTGACCTTTAGTGTCCAAAGCCAAACGGCGGTCCTTCTCATGCCCCTCAAAGATATTTGACTGATGAATGGCCCTCATTAACAGTCTTAAGTAGTCTCGTGTTGGACCACCTTCATCAATTGCCCCTTCAGATTTCTCATCCTCGTCCACAAAAACAACATCCAGTTTTGCTGCCGGGTCAAAGCGCCGTCTTTTGAAGGCAATCAGGCTACATTCTAAAATCCTGTCCCTGCACACATTTATTTGGTTGCTTGTTGGACAAACTCTCATGTCCACTTTGCTGGCCATTTTTTTCAGTATGACGTGGAGATCACTTCTGTAACATAAGAAAATCTAAATAATTATGTGTAATGTTATGGTAAATTATGGTAACATCAATCAGTGTTTTCCTAATGTTATAACAAATTACCATTTTTCCGGACTATAAGTCACACATTTTTGCCTAATTTGCATGCCCTGCGACTTATAGAGAGGTGAGACTTGTTTATGGATTTTCCCCCATATTTTTAGACCAATTTTTGGCTCAGATATGACCGTTTTTCCATTTTGGAAAAAATGGTGCAGTACCACTTTCGGCCGCTAGGGGTGCAGTACCACCCAAACTTACAGAACATAATCACTAGATGGATATTTACAACTGATTAGCTTTATGAGATGTTTGAGATAAAATTAAATGTTTTCTAGACGTAAATGTGTCGCGGTTAGCTTAGTTGATTTTTCCTTGTACGTTTGAGCAAATAGCTCATAAACCACAAAGCAGATTTTTTTTCAAACTTACAGAAAGTAATAACAGTTACAAACTGTTAGCTGTTGGAGTTATTTGAGATAAAATTCAATGTTTTATAGACGTAAATGTGTCGCGGTTAGCTTCGTTATTGTACTTTTTCAAAGCAAAAATTTTTAAAATCCAGCAGATTTGACCATTACGTGAACTTATTAAGGAACGGTTAAGCTAAGACACATGTTTGCTATAATTTTCAGCATACAAATAATTGTTTTTTCCGTGTTAATCTTGTGAAAAGTCCTTCCGTGCATGCTTCTGTGGTCGTCATTTTCAGCAGGGCAAATGACGTGCTGACGCGTCGCGTAGCGGTGACGCATAATAGATGCGACTTATATAATGGTGCAACCTGTTTATGGATTTTTCCAATTTATTGACAATAATTGGACAAAGCGACTTATATAAAGGTGCGACCTATAGTCTAGAAAATACTGTAATGAAGACACAGTCAGGCTGCAGTAAACCTTAACATGTCATTTTGACTTACCGGTACTCATCCAAAGGCAACTCTTGTGGATGTTGCGGAGACTGATCTTCTCGGTCTTCCATCATAATTATAGATTGGTCGGTCAATTGATATGCCTGTGTCTGGTCCTCAATGATAATTACTTGTGGAGCCTGGTCAGAATGTGGGGAGGGAGGCAGACCAGAGGCTGTGACCAGAGAAACCTCAGAATTCAGCAAATTTGGCTGAACCTGAGAGGAGGGCTGGGACACAGGTGCCTGGAAGGAGAGCCAAGTTGATGGTGCTGGGGCACGGGGCATGGCTGACAGCACTTGGACAGATGTTTGGGCCAGAGGTGCCTGGGTGGAGAGTAAGGATGGCAGTGCTGTGGTAGATGGCAGGGTCTGCGGCAACTGGATGGAGGACGGTATCTGGTCAAATACTCCATTAGTCGCCTCCTCTGTGAATTTTTCCTGAAAAACAAAAGTATAAAATAAAAAACACTGTCATATAGGGCTGAACGATTTTGGAAAATCTTCTAATTGCGATTTTTTTTTAACCTCAATATTGCGGTTGCAATTGAATATGCTATTATTTTTCAATGTCTTCTAATCGTGTATTTTTCAATGAACGCTAGTAATAAGCCAATCTGTTTCAGTTGCAAAAATCTCCACGTTTTCAGCTCCTCATCAACTCTGTTTCTGCATTGTTTGTATAGCTGTGGGATAGCAACTTGGATAAAATGTGTGCACAAGGGCATTCTGTGTCGCTTATCCATTACAGTATGCTTATGTTTACCCAGGCTTGGTCACTATATTAATGGGCATCATGTCTTTCGCTATGAACTCCGTTATTGCGAGAGTTATTTCCACATGCCGTTTCGAATTATGTTCATACGGTTATGTTCATATGTTCATACCTTCAAACAGTTCGGTCAGTGATCCCTGTCAGCTGGGACTTTGCTTACGGTAATTTAAGTTGAAGTACTGGTCGTTGGCATTCTAGCCATGCAACCAATGGCTTTGTGGTGTTTTTCTAAGTGTTGATAAATATTTGTGGCGTTACCTCGAGAGGTAGCATCAGCAGCAAGGCAGATTCTGCACAATACATGTCATTGTGCAGAATCTTCTTTTTTATATCTAAAATAATTCCAAACAACGGATGTGCTGCCCCTCTTTGGTACCAAACTTTCAGATGTATCAGCTTCTGTCAAGCCCAATGCCATTGTGCAACCGGTTCAAGCGCAGTGTTGACTTCTCCCGCGCTCCCTGCTCTGCTTTGCTCCGCTCACTCGCAAGTGATGCAACCAGATCATGTGACCAGTCAAATCACAACCTTTGCGATTAAAAAATATTGTTTCATCATATTGCGATATTATTGCAAATGCAATTAATTGTTCAGCCCTACTGTCATAGCAACAAAGACTCTTAACTAAAATGAGACAACGCATATTCCGGTTGGACACTTACATAACTGTAATGACTTCACCTGAATATTCAGAGTTGAAATCCAAAGCACATAGAGAGTTGTTGATGTTGTTATGCCATGCTCCACAAGTGACCCTGATGAGGTGCTCTGAATTGGTGTGGATGATGTTGCTTCTTGAACACTGAATATTTCACTAGCCATTTCGTCTTGTCCAACAAAGTCAAACAAAACCTAAAATAATAAGAGAATTGTAATTTCAGTCATTTGAAATCAAATAATACGTTCTCTAAATGAACACAATACCTGGATTGGATCAGACACATTGAATCTTCTCATCTTGATAGAGCCATTCGGATATTTGAACTTCAACACCAGTCCACTTGAAGGTTCCTCGCATTCTGCCATTCGCTGATGTCTTTCCTTAATTGCCTAAAACACGAGCAGTAAATAAACCTTTAAATAATGAAGCACTGCTATCCTAAGAATTTTAAAGTTCTTACATTGTTGCGTCTGTCCTCCCAGACCTTGTAACATTGTTTTCTCCTTTCCTGTTACAGTAATAAAAAAAACATTTTAAGAATAACAGAAGAAGAAAAAAAAATATATATATATCAGTGAAAAAGTAAATCTACCTTTTCTTGGTCTGCTAACAAAGACTCTTCATACTCCTTGTCTTGCTGGGAACGTAGCGCTCGCAAATCTACAAGTGTCCATTGTAAATACAACACAGTGGTTATTATATTCTGTGTAACAAATTACACACTCGTCAGAGTCAGAGAATCTTTATTGTCATTTGCACCGCATGTGGTACATGTGATGAAACGAGATTATGCACACAGGGTCTCAGTTACATCCAACAACAAAATGTAAAAGAAGAACATTAATAACATCTAAGATATGAACTAGGAAACACATCAACTAAAAATATACGCACTAATATCATAGAAAAACATTACTCCAAACAGCAGCACGAACATGAGTCTGTACGAGCAAATGGGCACGAATGAACACAGCAACAAGAAACAGATCAGCATCAGCATGATGTGATATTTTGCAGTGTTTATTCTTATTATTTATTTATTCATGAGTCTAACAGCCTCAGGGTAGAAGCTGTTCCTCAGTCTAGTGGTTCTACACTTGATGCTCCTCAACCTCCGTCCTGAGGGGAGTGGGGCAAAGAGTGAGTGTGCTGGGTGAGTGAGGTCTTTCATGATGCAGGTGGCTCTCTTCCTGCATCTGGAGGTGTAAATGTCTGTGATGGTGGGGAGACTGACTCCAACATCTTCTGTGCAGCCTTCACCACTCTCTGCAGAGCTTTTCTTTCTGCAGCTGTGCAGCCTCCATGCCACACGTTGATGCTGGAGCACAGGATGCTCTCCACTGCACACCTGTAGAAGGAGGTGAGGACTGGGCTACTCAGACCAGCTCGTCTCAGCCGTCTGAGGAAGTAGAGTCTCTGATGACCTTTCTTGATCAGGCTGGTGGTGTTGTTGCTCCAGCTGAGGTTATCATTCATGTACACCCAAGTATTTGTAGCTGGAGACCACTTCCACTGCAGATCCTCTTATGTTCAGTGGGGTGTGGGTGTTTGTTCCTTCTGAAGTCCACAATCATCTCCTTTGTCTTCTTCACATTCATGTGAAGGTTATTCTCCTTGCACCAGCTCTCCAGGTGTTCCACCTCCTGCCTGTAGCTGGACTCATCATTGTTTGTGATGCATCCCACCATAGCTGTATCATCTGCAAACTTTACAATGTGACAGCCTGGATGTGTGGATGTACAATCATATGTGAGCAGAGTGAACAGGAGAGGGCTCAACACACATCCTTGAGGAGAGCCAGTGCTGAGGGTTATAGTGGAGGAGGAGAAGTTGTAGATCTTCACTGACTGAGGTCTGTTTGAAGTCTAGGACCCAGTTACAAATGGAGGGGCTTAGTCCTAGTGTGAATAGTTTGTCCATCAGAGTTTGGGGGATCATGGTGTTGAAGGCAGATGTGAAGTCCACAAAGAGCATACGGACGTATGAGTCCTTCTGATCCAGGTGGGTGAGAGCAGCGTTGACCATAGAGATGGCGTCCTCTGTTGATCGGTTCTCGCAGTATGCATATTGATGAGGGTCCTTGTTGATGTTGATGGATGTTTTTATGTGGGTCATGACCAGTTTTTCAAAGCATTTTGCGACTATCGGGGTGAGGGCCACTGGCCAATAGTCATTCAGACCAGTCACTGTGGAGCTTTTTGGGACTGGGATGATGGTGGCGGTCTTCAGACAGGTGGGAACTGTTTCCAGGGCAAGTGAGGTGAGATGTCGGAGACAACGCATATTCCGCTGAGATGTTCTTCATCCGGTGGTGAGGTGAGTCTGGTGCTGGGTGGTCTGTTTGGGTCTTCAAAACGTGAGGTCCTAGGCAAATACTTTTTGTCTTGTGCACTCTAAATTAACGTATAAAATAATTAGAACACATTAACTGACAGATTTACAACGTTTTACAACAGTTATAAAACACATTTACAGTTAACGAACCACCAAAGCTGCTGCACACTGCTCGTTGCTCCAGGAGGATATCTGTGCGTAGCTTCAGGTATTTGGGCGTGACTTCAGGTATTTGCGTATCGAGCACAAGCAGGTATCACACCCCCTTTACATAGTTGCCAAGTCCGCTTATTACAAGCAATTTTGGGCTTGTTTTTTATTCCCTCCCTACAGTCGCTTATAAATGTAGTGAGGGTTTTGAGCTTATTTTGAACGCTAAGTCGCTTTTTGGGGCTTGTTTTTCGGTACGAGTGAAAGCAAAATACAAGTGGTAGGGTTGTCCCTTCACGCTCCCCTTCCAAGGATGTTGCGTCCAGGCAGATGTTACGTTCAGGTGCAGTTGGCGCCACAGATATCATATAAAAGCTAGATCCCGCATTGCCCAGTCGCCTGCTCTACTCCTGTTTGACAGGTGCAATGAAGGATCTGCACGTTTAATCAGTTATGGCCCGCTGAATACTAAACTTATTCTCAAGATTTTTCCCTCTGTAAATCTTAGGGGTACAGCCATTAAAGCTGAACACATGGTTCAGTGTATTTAAATATTCTTGGTGGGTTAAAAAAACTTTCAATAGAAAAACTACTGGACTTTATTTGTAACAGAAGACGTTTCGCTCTTCAAATATATCAGTATTTACTCAGAAGGACAACATTAAACCCAATGGTGCAGACAAGAACTCTCAGGACGCCAGGAGTACAAAAATACATTTAATAATAATAAATCAAAATGCTGAACAGGGCAGCAAACTTACTCAAGAGACAGGAACACAGGAGACATCAGGGAAGACCCAACGATGACGCGACAATGAACAACACACAGGAGCTGACTTATATACACACACAGTAATTAAAATAAATCATGAACACCTGGACACATAGACAGGGAAACCAGAAGGTGTAGGGATGGAGACTGACCAACAGGGGGAGCCATCCTTACAAAATAAACTTGTTACTTCTGTTAAACATCTTCTGTTACAAAATAAAGTCCAGTTGTTTTTCTATTAAACATGTTTTGAATTTATCATGTCCTGGATGACTGAGAATCTTCACCAGCATATTCTTGGTGGGTTAACATTAACACTAGTGAAATATTCTTATGACAAGTTTTGCAAAACTCACAGTTGATAATAAATTTTTTATCAATCAATCAATCTATCTATCTATCTATCTATCTACAGTATCTAATTTTTTTCATTTTTTTTATTTTATTTTTTATTTGTACGGATCCTTTATGATTGCTGTTGTTGTTGTCGTCCATTGTTGCACTCTTCGTTTAAAATTCAGGTCTCTCTGGTAAATGAGTCCCAGAGGCTTAATGGGATTAATTTGTATAAATAACAGTTGAATTAATGTTACATATGCAAAACGTATTTTTATTTTTTTAGAATGTAAAAGTATGCTATTCAAAGTGTTAAGCATAAGTTTGATGTTCATATGTAATGCCATAATAAATGTATGTTTGTTTATACTGTACTGTTTAAAAACTGCCTATGTTTTCACAGTTGCTGTTCATTGTTCTTTAGTTTTAGCAGGTCGCTTTCGTAAATGAGCCCATGAGGTTCAAAAGATTTACCTGACTAAATAAAGGTTGAATGAATGAATGAACAGTATGGTGGGTTGCCTGTTGGGCTTGTTCTGGGCTTGTTTTCAAAGAGCGGGTCGCTTGTTTCTCTCGCGAGATCTGGCAACACTGTTCTGTTCCTTTACCTTCACACAAATCTCGCGATAACGGCAGGACAACAAAAAATACATGTAGTGCTTTGTGACAGAATACATATATTTTATACAAATGATAAAACAAAACGTGAACCAAACAAATTAAAACCTTTTTTTTTCAATGCATAGAGCAGTGTAGTGACAGCACTTACCTTCACTATGGTGCACTCGACGTCGGAAAAGTCTTCTTGTTGCAGACAATAAATTATCTGTGTTTCTTAATTCATGTCGAGCACGAGCTGCTACGCTAAAAATCGTGTTAAAAACACGAGCGTTTGAGTTGGACTGACCCGACATGGCAGACCACGCACTGAATGAAGCAAAAATGCCTTGGATCTTTCCGCCAAAATGCTACGTAAATCTGTGACGTTTTGACGTAAATCTGTGACGTAGTGACTAGTCAAAATAATTACATGTATTCTAGATATCAACGTCATTCTGACTAGTCAAAATGTTAGTTCAAGATATCTTAAATAGAAAAGCCGTCCACATGAAAAAATATTCAAGATATCTTAAATTAATTTGAAGATATCTTAAAGTGAATTTTGACTAGTCGAAAGTACAAAAGTCGAAAGTACAGCTATATCTCTAAGATAATTTTGCCTTGATCGTTATTTGCTTTCAAGATATCTGCAATTTAATTTGCACAGGTCAAAACCTTATTTGTGATATCTAAAAATACATTTAAGATAAAATAATGACGTAAGACATAAGATTGCGGATATTCTGTTTTTGATTTTCTACATACTGTAATAATAATCATTTTATTTAAAAGCGCCTTTCAGGACACCCAAGGACATCTGCCTTGTAATCTGTCAGGTTTGCTACTTTGACATCTTGGTTTTAATTTGTAAAAAAAAAAAAAAAAAAAAGTCTGTATTTCTCTTATGTTTGTCTATTGTTGATTGTTTAAGGAAATTCTACTGTTATTGTTGTCATCATTCTTTAGTTTGTAGACAGGTCTCTCTTGTAAATGAGTCCTTGAGGCTCAATGAGATTAACCTGACTAAATAAAGGTTGAATGAATGAATGAAAAATATCTTTAATTGTAATTATGATGACTAGTCAGAACTAAAAGTGAGATATCTTGAAAGCAAATAATGACTAGTTAAAATCAACTTAGAGATATCTAGAACTGTACTTATGGCTGGTCAAAATTCATTTCAAGATATCTTAAATTGAAGCCTCCATTCAACTCAATGGTAAATCTGACGTCATTTGTTCTAGTCAGAATGTCTCAACTCTCAAATACGAATTTTGACTATAGTCAAAATGTAATTCAAGATATCTTAAATAACTATGACTAGTCATAAATCAATTTCAGATATCCGGAATGTAAGTGCCATGAATCCGATTTTATGTGCTGTAAATTGCTGCATTTGCATCAGCAGAGCTTCAGAATATTTGGTGGGGAAGTCTGAGGAAAGTGTGACGGCTGCAACAAATCAAAGCACGAGACAAGTCGGCCTCGTCTCCGGGTCCTCCTGGGGATTTTCCTCTTTAATTCAAATGAGTTTTATTTTAGATCTGATGCAAAACAAAAGCAGTTTCTGGTTCTCCTCCGTGAAACAAACATCTGATCAGGCTTTGAGGACCGCTCAGATCCGTTTTAAAATTTTGCTCTTTTCTAACATTTAAACCACATTATAAATTTTTTATTTGAAAGAATGTTCCTGCAGATGTTCATTCTCCAAACCATTCCATAATCCAATTGAATTCAGAACCAATTTTGATTTTGATCTTATTGCTATGAGTACCTATAAGATAACCCCCCAAATATGTTTAAGTGAAGCTCACTTTACTTCAAATAAATCAATTTAAAATATACAAACAAGAACATTGAACATATATATATAAAAAAAGAAGTAAAAAGCGTTTAGCAAATCTCTTGAGTAAAACGTGCAATTCGTTACGTCAGCCGACACGCCCACCTACGTGAATGTTGCGTGACGTAACGTTACGTCGGACTAGCCCAACAACTTCTGTGGTGTTCCCAAAAGCCGGAGCTCGAGGAAATGTGGTTTTCTCCGTTAATAACCAGCGCCGGATCGAACAGAGCATCTTGGGTTTGATCTCTCTGTGACGATAAGACTCTGAACGTGAGCAGGAGCTTCACATCTACAGAAAACTACGGAAGCAACAGGAGGTTCGGCTCAGCTGGAAGAACATGGCGAGCAGCGGCTCGTCGCTGACGGTCAAATAAAACCGCCTTCCGTAACGAAACCAAACGCGACTGTCGGTGTACTAGACTTGACTATATTTGAATGTTTCATGGATCTCCGAGGCTGACGGGGACTGCAAAGCCTCTACTGAAGCCGTATGGCGTCCGCTCAAGCCCGCCAGCAGGCCTTAGCGCTGCTGGAAGTGGCGCTTCGAGTTCCCTGTATTTTCATTATCGACGCTATTTTTAACTCCTACTTCGACCCTGGGTCGGGATGGGCAGAGGCCACGGGAATGGTGTTGCTCAGAATTACGGGTAAGCGATTTTAAGTCCACAGGTAAAGCTGCGAGTCTTTTAGCTTATGTCAACAAGCAGCATCAAGTTGTGACAGCTAAGCTAGCTAGCTATGCTAACTAGCAGTGTGGTTCTCTGCCACCTGTCAGAGGAAAGAAATCGGATTTAAGTGCCAGCGGGAACTTAAATTTAAGACTCATCTGTTGAAAAAATACTGAACTAGTTTATTTAGTTGATACTAACTCAACTCTGACGCTTACAACTCCCTGACTAGCTTGTATCCTGCTAATGATGACTACCCGTTCACAGGTGTCGTGGCCTATTTTGTATCTCCGCTAAATGGCGATCTTGCTGCCTGTCAGAAAACTTCTGGAATTTACTCGAACGACCGTCATTTTAAAACTTCATTTAGTATGCACAAAATTAATAACATAAAACTCTGCAACTATTTATTTTTGTTATACCTTTTACAACACATGGAATTTGAAACACAATTGGGTTCCAGTCATATTACACAACTGTTTGAAAAAACCTTTGAACGTCAAAGGGCTCTACATTTGAGGGGCAAGAGTTCATATAAGAAATACCTTTTGAATAGGGCTGAACGATTTTGGAAAATCATCTTAATTGCAATTTTTTTTCAATAAATTGCGATTTAAAACACGATTATTTTTTAATATCCTCTCAAGTATTTTTCAACAAACAGACGCAATAAATCAATCTGTTTTATAATAAACAATGTCAGATTTATTTAAAGCAGAGATTACAATAAAGCAAACACATCTATGCCTTTTATTTTCACCATTTCTATTTTTTCTTGTTTCATAAACATAATAGTAAACATGTTAAGTGAACTTCCTAACTACTGTCTGAACTTCACATGACAGTTAATAAATAAATATAAAAAAAGTAAACATGTTAAGTGAACTTTCTAACTACTGTCTGAACTTCACATGACAGTTAATAAATAAATATAAAAAAAATTACTGTTTGAAGTTCAAACAGTTCGGTCAGTGATCCCTGTCGGCTGATACTTTGCTTACTTGAAGTTGAAGCACTGGTTGTTGTCATTCTAGCCATGCAACCATCGTAAATGTCTTTGTGGTGTTTTTTTTTAAAATGTTGATAAAGATTTGTGTCACGTGACCAGTCAAATTGCAGCCTTCGCGATCAGAAAATCTCATTTTATCATATTGCAATATTATTGCAAATGCAATATTATTGCAAATGCAATTAAAAATTGTTCAGCCCTACTTTTGAATGTTTTAAGCCACCAGTTTTCTGCTTTAACTTGTACCGGTACTTGATGCAAAGAAAACAATCCAAAATTCTGACATAAAGCCAGTTTGATTTGGATTTAAATCTAAAACAAAGCTTTAAATTCTGAAAACCATCAGTTCAAACAAATGCCTTCAGTAAACAAAAGAACAAGGCTGTTTTACAGCCTTTTAGCCTGACTAGACTTTATTCCAGATATCCAAGGTCAACACTGATTAGAGTTTTTTAGTCATAATAAAATAATTGAGACATTCGAGGTCAGTGAGTCATTGTTTAAAGGGGGTTATTGATGAGTGTTTAGGCAGGATCTTATGACAAAAGTGCTAAACAAAGTAAAACTTTTTTAAAATAGTTAAGTGACAATTGATCGAGTCGTTTGTCAAATTTACATCAAATCATTTTATTTATCTTTTATTTACGTCTGAACAAAGATTGTGCAGCAGTAACACGCCAACACCCGTTGGTAGCACACTTATTTTTTTCATTCATTCAACCTTTATTTATACAGGCCAGTCTCATTGAGCCGCGAGGACTCATTTGCAAGAGGGACCTGTTATTGTGCAAGAATCAAAACTTTTGCTGCAACTTTTTTTCTATTGTGTTGCCATTGTGATGGTGTTGGTGTTGCACAGCAGTAGCAGGAAGCCAAAGATTTCTTCGACCTTTATTTATAGAGGTTAGTCTCACTGAGTCACAAGGACTGATTTCCAAAACACAGATCAGATACACACACTAATAAACAGTAAAAAAAAATCATATATGATTAAAAGTTGTGATATAAAATTTACCTGGCAGGGGAGGTGGCATGATCATGAAGATGGTTCACCCAGGGTGAGGCTCAACCATTGTGTTCTGGTTGTGCTTTGACCTCTGCGAATTCCCCAAATGTGGAAATCTTGACTGCATAATTTCTGGTAGCTGTCAGAATTATGATCTAATTATCTAATAGAATCTAAGATGATGCTACAATGCATATAAATAGTAGCTGGAAGCTATAACAATATTTATTTAATGAAATTCCTTTCATTGTCAAGACTGGTTTTAATCATGCGACTGTACCGGTATATTTTTTTCATATGGTTGTTTTGATTTTTAATTTTGGTGTGACACACAACCTTCCATATACAGTATTTATACAGTATTTTATACTATGTGTGAAAAATCTGCCTTTTTTTGGTGGTATTCTTGTAGATGTTAATTATTAAGGGTTGTTGTTTTATAATTTAAATCTCAAGTAAATATGAAGAAGTGCAACAAATATATACCGTATTTTCCAGTGTATAAGTCGCTCCTGAGTATAAGTCGCATCACTCAAATAAAGCTGAGGGGGAAAAAAAACATAAGTTGCTTCGGCGTATAAATTGCATTTATTATGCGTCACCGCTGACCCATCACATTTATTATGCGTTTATTTAATGGTCAAAACAGCTTAATTTCGGGTGGCACGGCCACCATCGATCGATCGATCCGTGACCGGAGCCGCTAGCTCTCCAGCATTCCTCCGCCTTCACCAGCTGAGTGAAGCGAGCACGCACGGGAGGACTCGCTGTTGCAGTTCTTCGAAATTTAAAGCGTCAGTCAAAAATAGCGTTGTGTATATGGAAGAAAATATGTATATGTCTCCGGTAGTGCTGGACGATAATTCAATAACGATAAATATCGCGATATACATTTATTCAATAACGATGATATGAAGTTTAAGCATATTTTCGATATTTCGATAGAATTTTACAACGTTTCATTGACGTTTTTCTGTTTCTGTTCGGGTTGGAGCGGCTGCTTCAACAACGCGCCCGGACAGAAAAAGCTGTGACACAAACCGTGCGTGGTGACGTCGTTGTTACGCAGCGCTCAGTCCAGCAGCAGGCGTTAGCGATAGCAGGCTAAAAGCTAAGCTAGTCTCCAAAGCGCGTTAAGTTTTCGCTTCAAAACGAGTCAAACGAGTGCTCATGACCGTCAGAATGTGACTGAACAAAGTTTCACAAGCGAAGAGAAAGAGACGACATCACTGATGAGAGGAAAGACTAATTCGTCGGTGTGGACGTGGTTCGGTTTACTGCAGGTCTCATCTGCAGCGAGGTCCTCCTACTCGGTTTCTTTATTTTGCAAAACGTGACGTAGAGTCGTTCTAACTAGCGGTGGGAACATCTAACTTGTTTAATCTGAAGAGTTTCCACTTGATATAATATGATGAGAGTCAGAAGATGAAGCACAATAAAGTTTGAGCCAACGTTTCCCTGAAACTACGATGTAAACAAACAGCCCCAGCAGCAGCGCTGCATGTTTTTTTTTCTTCTTCAAAATAAAACAAATTCATCAGAAGTTTAAAAAAAACACTGAATGAAAATGTGCAGAAAGACGAAAATAGTGTATAATATCTGCCCCTTGTTTAAAAAAATACAAAATAACTACAAACAAACAACAACCTTCACTTCACCTGCACACACCTTCCCAACAGCTTTGATTTAATCATCTTTTAAAACATATAAATAGTTTTAGAAATGTTTATGGTGATATCAAGTCAACACAATCCTGTTTCCTGCAACTCAGCTCCTTCAAACTAGTCCTAAATGGAGGTTTTACAAACATTTACATTCCCTTCAGTGTTTAATAACTTTAAACAATTTTTAATTGAATATTTGGGGGGTAATTTTTTTTTAGTTTTATACATGACTTGTAAAATACTATGTTCAACCAAATCATAAAATTTTAATAATTTAAACTGATGAAATATTTGTTGGGTGACCATAGCACTTCCTACTAATAATTCTTATAGCTCTTTTTTTAATAAAATAAAAACAGGGTTTGTAATAGTTTTACATGCTTTTCCCCAAACTTCAATACAACAGATTAAATATGGAACAATCATTACCTTATACAATATATTCAAAACTTTGTCATTCAAAAACTATTTTACTTTATACAGTAATGCAATTGATTTTTTTTTTATTCTTAAGTAATTTCCATGAGATGTCAGCTTCTTATAAATAACAACACCCAAAAGTTTTATTTAATTAACTATGCATTTCAATACTGTACATTTTAAAGTTCTTGTTTAAAGTTAAAACTAATAATACAGTATTGACACAGTTGAGAATTTTATGGCAAGAAAGTTCATGCTCAATAATCCAGGTACCAAATCCAATAATTCTCAGTCAGGTCATCTGGACAGTTTCTTTTTTATGGAAACTGGATGGAGGATGAAACGTTTCTATAAAAAATAAACTGTCCAGATGACCCGACTGAGAATTATTGGGTTGAGAAGTTTGTTTATTTGATGGTGATTTCCATCTTTTTGGAGGCTAAATACAAATACAAGGTGAACAATAATTTATTTGTATAGTTTATAGTTTTTTTTAGGCTTTTATATTGTTTATATCGATATCGAATTATATCGTTATCGACCGAAATTAGAAACTATATCGTGATAAAAATTTTGGCCATATCGTCCAGCCCTAGTCTCCGGCATATAAATCACAGGACCTACAAATCTATGCAAAAAAACCCTGCAACTTATACGCCAGAAAATAACAGTACATAATTTGTATTCATTGCTTACTGTGTGCTTCTGTGTTCCAGGTGTCCTAATCATCACTGTGGTGCTGCTGCTCTCCCAGAAAGCTTTGTTCAAGTTCTACACCCTCTACTTTGCTATGATCCTTGGCATGGTGGCAGCCTTCATAAACTACTATGCCACCTCACACATAGACTTCTACGGCGCGTATTACAAAGCAGCGCTGGGGTTTAGATTGCTGCCCAGAAACGGGACGACGTTGTGGCTTGGCATGGCCGCAGTCCAGCTCAACATTGGCATCGGCTATGTGTGCCTGTTCAACCTTCAGTCGGTGTTTGCCGCGCTGGTCATCTTGGACATCATGATTCCTCTGTGGGGGATGATGATAGAGCTTCCTGCAGAAGTCAGACACATGTTGGTTGTGTTCTCATGCGTGGTGCTTGTCATCAACACGGCCGTTTGCTTAGCCATCAGACTCAAAGGGTTCTACTATTCATGCCGGTACGTCTACCTGCTTGTGCGGCACATGTACAGGATCTATGGACTTCAGCTGCTGCTAGAAGATACATGGAAGAGAATCAGGTTTCCTGATGTGCTGCGAGTGTTTTGGTTGACTAGGGTAACTGCCCAGGCGCTCATCCTGTTTTATGTTGTGCGGGCGGTGAGAAAGGAAAGTGGAGATGCTACAGGAGGGGCAACAGATGGGAGCTCAGACGCACAGGTTAGTGCTAAAGGTGTTGGTGTAGTTAACTTATAACTGGAGATTTGTGTGGAAATTTCCCTTGTGTTCAGTGTAGGCCTGTCGCGATAAACGATAAATCAATTAATCGCATGTTAAATGAAAATTATCGACCTCATTTTCATTTATCGGCTTTATCGTTTCTTCGTGTCTTTCTTTCTACTGAAGGCACTGGAAGACAAAATGCTCAACTCCGGAGCTCTTAACTGACCCCTCCCTTTCTCTTTTCTCGTTAAAATCCATTTTAATCGTCCAAAATCGCGTTTTTGGACAGTTAAAAGCAGCCAAGCTCCGAAGCTAAGCTACGAGCTAAGCTAACAGGTCGACCTCGGGGAAAAAAATCTCTGTCTTGTCGAAGCTCCAAAATTCAAGGTTGAAACTTGTGCATTCGTGTAAAAAGTTGTTTTTCTCTGCAAAAAGAAGCTGAGAACTTGTTTACTGATTTTTTAAATTTTTTTATTAAAAGCTTTGTGTGAAAAATTTTATGCTAAAGAGCTCAAACCACACTGGGTGTCCACCATTTTCAGAACCAAAAACAGGAAGGAGAGATAGACCATGTCACGTCAAGGGGCCTCCCTCCCATTTTCTTAAAGAGGCACGCTGCTCGCTCCCTCTCTATCCATCCTTGTGTTCAAACAGTCTTATATTGTACTGCCATCCAGTGGTCAAAAAAGGTACTACAGGTACATGCAATAATCAACATTTCTTCGTAAATTTGACAATACTTACTAATTATTGTCAATTTTCCAACAATATTATCGTTTATCGCAATAATTTCTGAAACAATTACCGTATTTTCCGGCCGAAAAGTTGCACTGCCCGATAAGTCGCTTTGTCCAATTATGTCCAATAAAGTGGAAAAATCCATAAACATGTCACACCTCCATATACGCTGCATCTTTTATGCGTCACAGCTGACGCGTCGCCTATGTTACGCATCACCACCTTGCTGCATATGGCGGCTACATGAGCGAGCGAGCACGGAAGGAATTTGCTAGATTAACACAGTAAAAACAATTATTATTTGTTTGCTGAAAATTATAGCAAAGATGTGTCTGAGATTAACCTTTCCTTAATAAATTCACGAAATGGTCAAATCAGCTGGATAAAAAAAAGTAGTTTCGCAATGTGCACGCATGCGGGTGGGACGGCTTTATTTCCTTAAAATGTAGCAGAATCAACGCTTAAAAAAAAATATATTTCTTAGCTGACGTTATAGCACAAGTGTTCCTGAGCTTAACCTTTCCTTAATAAATTCACAAAATGGTCAAATCAGCTGGATTTAAATGGTTTTGCTTTGACATCTTCCAAACGGTTGCGAAAATAAATGATGAATAAATCGAATTTTGGCTCAAACGTTTCCTACAGCTAATGGGTTTTTAAATGTCCATCCAGTGATTACTTTCTGTAAGTTTCATCAAAATCTGTTGTGTGGTTCATGAGCTATTTATTTTGTAAACAAACACTAATTCAGACTAGGGCTGAACGATTTTGGAAAATAATCTAATCGCAATTTTTTTTCTATAAATTGCGATCGCGATTTAAAATGCGATTATTTTTACTGGTTCTGTATTAATTCATATCACTAACGACACAACTGTTTTTAAAAAAAATAATCAGATAATTAATGCGCTTTTTCACGCAGAACGTTAGCTTGTTGAGCTAGCTGCTAACCGGGCACTGTCAAAACAGACCCGGTCACATGACCAGCTCGCGCTCTGTTTATCTCCCGCGGTCTCTGTGTTTCAGCCTCTAAGATCAGATACACGTTTACATGGGCTAACTTACCTGAATTTATAACTTTTATGACTTCTGTCGAGCCTGAAGCAACTGTGTTGGAGCGCACGGTCTCCTCCTCCCTGCTCTGTTTTGCTCCGCTCAGAGCTGCGCGCGGCCAGAGCGGCTCACTCCCAAGTCACGTGACCAGTCAAATCGCAGCCCGTGCGATTAGTGAATCGCGTTTTAACATATCGCGAGATAATCGCAAATGCGATTAATCGTGCAGCCCTAGTTCAGACCTACCTCCAGAGTTCAGGAGGCCAAGCTGTGACAGAGTGAGTCCGACCAGAGGAGGCTTTTTTCGGACACATGAGCTGGGAACGGTCGGGGGACCCTAGCGGACGAAAGTGGTACTGCTGCCCCTAGCGGCCGAAAGTGGTACTGCTCCATTTTTTTCGTCAGAATGAATGGAAACTGTCATATCTTATCCAAAAATTTGTCTAAATATATGGGGGAAAAAAATCCATAAATTTGTCTCTTCGCTGCACAAGTTGCAGGACATGAAAATTAGTAAAAAAAACTGACTTATAGGCTGGAAATACGGCAATCCCTCAGCAAAACTTATCGTGACAGGCCTAGTTCTGTTGTGCTTTGATGGAGGCTTTCTCATGTTAAAAGTGTTTCTATTTGAATTGACTTATTTAGAAGGTAGAATTAAAACATTTTAGAGCAATTCTTCTGCCTCTCACCACTCATTCAAAGGTGACATGTACATATTTACACTCATTCAAAGGTGACATGTTTTATCTTCAGACATTGGTCCTAGTCCTTGAAGCAACACTGGATCTCCAGCATAAGAATTATGGACTAGATTACAGATTGAAGACTTAAATTAATCTAATTGCTATGAATACCATTTTCAGGGTTACCTGTTTAGCTGGGACGTGTTCTGGGATCTGACAAGTAACCTGATCATCTCTGGTTGTGACTCCACTCTGACTGTGTTGGGGATGAGCGCCGTCATCTCCTCTGTAGCACACTACCTCGGTCTCAGCATTCTGGCTTTCATAGGTATGTACCGTAATGGTCATTATTTATGCAGAGCTATACAGTACATGCAAACTTCAGATACAACTGTGAGAATGCAGCTAAATCCAAGTGCATTTTGTTTTGGAACTTCAGGTTCAACAGAAGAGGAGGACAAGCGGTTGGGCTTCGTAGCTCCTGTTCTGTTTTTCATTCTGGCTCTGCAGACCGGCTTAAGCAGCCTGGACCCAGAGGAGCGCTTGGTAGGTTGCTGCCAACTGTTGTCTTGCTTTTGTGCTGGTCTTATTTATTTTTTACACTTTGTTAAATTCAAATCATAATTAACTAGAGAAATTACACTTTCTGCGAAAATGCAATGTAAAAGCTTATTGCTAAAAAAAACAGCTGAAATGTAGCTGAAATGGTAGAACAAGCATACGCTAGCACAGGGGTCACCAAGATGGTGCCTGCGGGCACCCGGGTGCCCACAAGGACCATTTGAGGTGCCCTCGGACCTGTTCTAAAAATAGCACAACTCACTACTAAGCTGCATTTAAAATTTTATTTTATTCAGTTGTTATTCTTTTTTGTATTTATATATATTTTAAAATGTCTATCTTAAAAATATGTTCTTAAAAATGTGTTTGTTATACTTTTTTTTTTTAATTCACGCTTTGTTATTTCCAAATAGTTTATCAAACTGGTGCCCTTTGTATGACTCCGTACCCACGAAGTAGCTCTCAGTTTCAAAAAGGTTGGTGACCCCTGCGCTAGCAGAATAATGCAGAATTAAAAAGAACATATTTGCTGAATTAGATTTAAATAAGCAGAAATTAGCACAACAATTACTAAATTAGCTAACAATGCTAAAATTAGCTTTAAAAAATGGCTGAAAAGTTGTTGAAAAGGCAGAAAGAGACTTAAACTACCAGAAGGAAGTGGAATGAGCTGAAATGAATTTTTTTTAAAAAATGTGGAATTAGCTGAAAAAGCTAAATTTGGCACCAAAAAAGCTAAAAAGTAGCTGAAACTAGCAAAAAAAGCTGAAAGGAGTATAACGCGCTGAAATGAGCAGAAATAAGTTAATTACGGTAGGCTGAAACTAACACAAATTTGAATTTATCTGAAAAACAGCTAAAATTAGCTAAAAAAGAAGCTGAAAACGAAAAGGTTGAACAAGCTTACATTGGCTGAAGCAGAAAGAACATATTTGCTGAAAGAAGCAGAAATGAGCCCAAAAAAGCAGAAATTATCTGAAAAAAAGCTGAAATGAGCAAATAAAAAAACCCAAATGCAAACATTGCAAGTGGCCTTTGGACATCTTGTTGTTGTTTTTTCACGTAAAAAAATAAAATCATGTCTGCTTTGTGGAGTTGGATCAGCTGTTTTACAGCGAGGCTGAGTTGAGCCTCAGCTTCCTGTCCTGTGATGTAAAACACTAAGAACTTTGTAGGTACCGATAACTTATCATGGTAAGCTTATGCTGTTTTTGATTTTCCACCTTTCCTGTGCTGCTGTAACCATTTAAGTTAAGTGTTTGTGACAGAAAGTCTTTGTCGCTTCGCTCCACAGGTCCGCCTGAGCCGAAACATGTGTCTTCTGCTGACGGCCATCCTGCACTTTATTCATGGCATGACGGATCCCGTCCTGATGTCCCTCAGTGCTTCCCACGTCTCCTCCTTTCGGCGCCATTTCCCCGTCCTGCTGGTGTCCGTGGCGCTGTTTGTGCTCCCTGTGGCGCTCAGCTACGCCCTCTGGCACCACTACGCCCTCAACACCTGGCTCTTTGCTGTTACAGCTTTCTGTGTGGAGCTCTGCCTCAAGGTGAGTTCAAGGAGTTTAGACTTTTTTTTAAACATGTGTAGGAGCTTGTGTGTTACAAAGGTTTTATGAGTTAAGTTAATTTTAAATTTCATTAGCACCTTACATGTCTGACCTGTTTCATTTATGTTTGTGTAACTTTGATTTTTATTTTTTTTATTGTATGAAAACATGCAAGTGATAATAAGATGCATGTCTAGGGCTTTTGAAATTTAGACTTAATGTTTTTTCTGCAGTTCATTTTGAAGCTGGAAATTGCTTTTCAAGACAAACAGCAGAGACAACGAAGAACAGTTAATAGTTTGTTTTATTGAATGACATAATTTCTACTTTATTAATTACTCACACCATACTTTACAGGTAATTTCTCACATTTGTTGACACGCGCTTTAAAAGTGGGGCTACATTTGCTCTACTAAGCACTTCTACTTGTTCTAACTCGCCACAACAACCAACATTACCCAGAAAGCCAAAAAAGAAGCAGGTCTACCATTAAGAGTTCAACATTTAATAACTTAATATAATAACGGATAAAGATTGTCTTGAAATTTAAGAAAGCCCAAGTCCAACTTAATGTGTGATTATTAAAATATCAGCTTTAGAGTTTTCTACATTTTCAAAAGTCAAAGTCAACTTTATTGTCAGAACTGCAATATGTACAGGACATACACAGGATTGAAATTGCATTTCTCTCAGTCCCTCGGTGCAACAGTAACCATCTAAACACTAAAACATTTAATAAACATAAGCATAAAATAGTAAAAGTGTAACACTGTCCTGAGTTTTTTCATAGTAGTATAAAAGTATGAAAATTTACACCAACACTGAAACACCAAACACCCCTAAAACACCAAACACCCAATGAATATAAGCATAAAATGAAATAATAAAAGTGTAATACTGTCCTGAGTTTTTTCATAGTAGTATAAACAAGTATAAAAAGTATATCTATAAAATAAACTGAAGTTTGACATTTGCAAAGAGTGGCACAGCAGCATATGAGTTAATGTACACAGTATATGTATGAGGTAGTTGATACATATACTGTGTACATTTTCCAGTTTAACCACTGAAAATAGTGTATTGTAGTTTGTCTGCTGGAGTTTTAATCTCAGCATGAAATAATATTCATGTAGGATTTGTCTCTTCTGAAGTGACATCAAATTAAAAGTAAAGTGGTAATGTCTAGGACGTTTGACATGAGGTTTAAAGCTGATGAACTGACATCATCTTGTAATATTGCACTACATATGTTTTATCATTCAACTATGTTCTTTTTTGCAAACAAACTTCTAAATATATTTAATTTTGATTTAAAATTGATTTTAAACTTCGCGCCGTGTTTATTCATGGGAAATCCGATTTCACGCGAACGCAGCATATGTGACGTAACGTGACGTAGAAGCAGCCTGCGTCTGTCAGCAGCTTGCCCTTTTTTCTTTTACTTGACAAATGCTGTTACCGGTACGTTGTGTCGCCTTTGGGTGTTCTAATATCATCAGAGAACAAGTGAGCCTTTTCACTTTCCCAAAAGATGAAATACTTCGGCTGGGAATGGAATAAATAAAGCTGCCACCCCCCCCTCGGAGCCTCCTCGCTTCCTGAACAGGTAAAAATCAAATAAATACGGGTGCAGACCTAAATTAGAACCTGCTGTTTCTTGTTCATCTAACTTTCTGCTTCCCAAACTGAGGACATGTAGCTGAAATATTCACTTAGATTGATAAATTCGTCGGGTTTTAAATTGTCCGTCCTAATATGTAAATGCATAACCGGAGCCCTCTACGTCTCGTTACGTCACATATGCTGCGTTCGTGTGAAATCGGATTCCCCATGAATAAACACGGCGCAAAGTTTAAAATCAATTTAAAATCAAAATTAAATATATTTATAAGTTTGTTTGCAAAAACGAACATACCGGTAGTTGAATGATAAAACATATATGTAGTGCAATATGATGCATAGTTACAAGATGATGTCAGTGCAGCTTTAAGGGCTTTACATCATGTGTGTCAAACTCGAGGCCCAGGGGCCAAATGTGGCCCTTGTTGACATCTTCTCTGGCCCCCAAGATGATATTTTAAATGTAAACTACTTTTATCACTTTTATTTTTTCAGCAATCTTTGATTATGATGTCAAAAATGCAACAGAGAACGTCAAAAGAGACCAATCAAACTTTAGTTGAGGAATCTGCAACCAAGAAAAGATGTTTGGTATCTAACTTGAGTTGATGCAGATTCTGAAACTGGCCCTTAGTTTGAGAACAGGTTTATTTTTGGCATCTGTTTGTGAGTGTGACGCCCCTGCTTTAAATTATCAGCTTTGTTTTCTTTAAAATCTCTTGCATATTTCAAAGATGGTGTCTTATTTCCCTTGTGATTCCTTAAAAATAACAATACAGTAGTACCTCACTACTGTACTTTGCAGTTTGTTTATCGCGGACTCGCTCTATTGTGGTTTTTCAAAATCAGATTGGACATGGCACACAAGTGACTGATTGATAGATGAGCTGCACGATCTGCATGAAATTTTCATTTAAAGTAAACTATTTAAGATTATTTAGCACCTGCTGCATCTTTGTGCATCCCTCACTGCAGGATAAACTTCCTGCGGCAGCTGATCAGCTGTTCTCCTTGCAGAGCAGAGAAGTGGGCGTGGCAAAGAGCAGAGGAGGCATGGAGCTAAATCATGACAATCTGTGATCTTAGAGCATTTAGAGTTTAGAAACATTGTTTAGAATATTAAGATTGTGGGAAGATTTTAAATGCCTTTATTTATATATATATAT
>JBBPBX010042712.1:0-28268 GCA_038048925.1 Garcialebias charrua | reverse complement strand
TGTATGATGGAGAACATAAAATGTGTTGCATATAAAGTTCAAAATATATAATGTAATGGGGAAAAACATGACGAGTGTGTATGACTGGGTGAACTGAAAAACACTGTAAACGTTTTATAGAACCCAGAGAGGTTAAAAAAGTGCTATTTACAGTAAGTGGAGAACATTTACTATTACTGTATTCAGACAAAAAAAAATGCTTCAATATCCATACAGCACCAGTAGGTGCTGAGAAATGTACACATTGACAACACAAAATAAAAACCTGCACAAATGGTGCCTGCATGAACACAGTAAAGCATGCACCACTGTTTCCACTCAACATTTCAGACATGCATTTAACTAAACAGCCTGTAGTCCCACAAATTGAATGTTCTTCAACTTCATTTCCCATCCCTTAACTTCGCTGGATTTCTTTCTCTCTTTCCCCCTCTTTCCTGTCTGTCTGAACTGTGGTAATGTAATACAGGTGTAGTGTGTATCAGCGAGCCCAAGTCCAGTTCAGATGCAGCTCTAACTCAAACCAGATTCTTCTGTCGCTTTACTTGTTGTTAGACGTTGCTGAGTATCAAATTGCTGCTGAATTCAGTCAACAGATTTACATAATTACGGGAAAGGCTGTTTCAGATGAATAGGAAATTCAGTTAGGGAGACCACCGGTGACAAGAGACCAGTGTAAGTCTCCTCTGACCCCAATCACTGTGGGGAGGGCCTGTGGGGCTGAAGGCATGCCTTCTGTGATTACACTGTGGTTACTGAGTCTGTGTTTGTGCTGGTCAGTGGAGGAGGTCAGAGGAGTCGGGCGTTCTACAGTCATATGTTTTGGAAGTGCACCCTCCTCCTTCTGGTCCTCACAGCAAGTAGTCTAACCAAAACAAAGTTGTCAAGTTTTTATAGCCCAGAAGTAATACAATCTGTCTTTCAGTTTAGCTACAGCCTGATTAGACTCATATTTATTTTATTTGAAATTAAATTTATGTGAAAATGTACAAGTCAAATTGTGCTTCCACAAGCCCTTTGGAATAGTGCAGGGCACAGAGGTGGAGGAATAAATGGTTTGTGGGCAGGTGCTGGTTCTGGCTTTCTGCTGCCCACTTAGCACCACTTTTTGTGAACAATCTTTTTTTAATTTGTTTTCTCTTGTTTTGTGTGCATGACTGACATTTTATATTAGAATTAGGACAGGATCCAAGCTGCTGGCAAGCTGAGTTATTACCTTTAAAAATGTTCTGCCTTCTGAGGGACTGTAGAAGAGCTATTGACTAGAACGTCTGCTCATTTGACCGTTTTAACAATTCAAGCAACTCATGGGTAGGCTGCACAATATCACTAAGATTAGAAACATCTTATCTAAAAATGATGCAGAGACACTGCTTCATGCATTTGTCACGTCTAGACTGGACTATTACAATGGTTTATTATCTGGGTGTCCAAATACTTCTTTAAAACCTCTTCAGTTGATCCAAAATGCTGCTGCCAGAGTCTTAACTGGAGTTAGTGGGAGAGATCATCTCTCTCCAGTTTTAACTTCTCTCCACTGGCTCCTTGTGAAATCCAGAATATAATTCAAAATCTTACTTCTAACATACAAAGCCCTCAACAACCTAGCTCCATCTTATATTCAAGATCTTGTTGTTCCATATTTTCCTAACAGAGCACTTCACTCTCAGACTGCAGGTTTACTTGTGGTTCCAAGAGTTTCCAGCAGCAGAATGGAGGAAGATCTTTCAGTTCTCAGGCTCCTCTTTTGTGGAACCAACTTCCAGTTTCTGTCCATGAGGCTGACACATTGTCCAGTTTGAAAACTGGGATTAGGACTATCATTTTTGGCTTGTTGTTGTTGGATTGTCATAACGTCTTAAGCTTAAACTACTGGAGGACAAATTGACATAATTTCCTTAAATGAATTGTTAAAATTGAATAGTTTTCATTTGATACTATTTCTATCTTAACATGTGATTCTTGACCTGCCATTGTGTATCCGTTTCTCTCAAACCCAGCTGGTCGCAGCAGATGACCTCTTGTCCTGAGCCTGGTTCTACTAAAGGTTTCTTCCTCATGAGGGAGTTTTTCCTTTCCACTGTCTCCTTCATGCTTGTTCAAGATGAGAGTTCTGTGATGGAGTTAAACTCAGAGCAGTCTGCTCCTCAGATAAGTAAATGGTAAATGGAGCTTACTTATATAGCGCTTTACAGCCCCCTTTGAGGGGCCCCAAAGCGCTTCACAGTACCAGCCATCCACCCATTCATACACACATTCATACACCGGTAGCTGTAGACTGCCATGCAAGGCGCCATCCAGTCCTACCTAAATAATGTGAAATTATTATTTTTATATATGATTGTTTCTGTTCAGTGCTCTGAGATGACTTCTGTTGTGACACGGCGTTATATAAACCAAAATGAAATTGGTTAGCACTGCTGCCCCACAGCAAGAAGGTTCAGGGTTGGACTCCCAACTGGGGTCTTTTTGAGTACAGGTAGTCCCTGACTTACGAGCGCTCTGACCTACGAGGTTCCGGACTTACGAGCTGGCGAATTTTTGGAAAAAACGCAAAAAATACCAAGTTTTTCTGTGTTTTTTCACCACAGTTCGTTAGCTAAACATGTGGACACACGTTTCCGATCATTTTTATGCACTCGTAAGCAGTTTTTCGATGAAAAACGAGTGTTTGTAGTCGCGCTAGCAAAACCGTTCCAACTTACGAGCGAAATTCCGGACTTACGAGACACGTGGCGGCCGTTCCGAATTACGAGATTTCCATGTTACGAGCAACTCGTTGTAACGGAACTCGCTCGTAAGTCGGGGACTACCTGTAGTTTGGATGTGTCAAATCAAACCAACTCTTGTTTGTATTTGTCACTTGATCTACTGTAAGTGGGCATACACCATGCTGACTGCTGGATATGTTTTGGGTCTCTAGAAGACATGCTGTTTGAAATGAAGGGCACACACTGCCTAGTTGGGATGCCATTTTGTCAGCCAGTTGATAAACCGTGTGGAGCCAGAAAAAATTAACAAATAAAATTAACAGGCTGTAAAGTGTGAATATAAACTTGATTAAATTGAAATGTCGTGACAATATAACTGACCAGATAAATCCAAAAAAGTCCCAGAATAAAACACATAATAATCCAAACTCAGAATTGTGTTCAGACCTGTACAGTGTTTCCCCTACCATTATACAAGCGGGGTGCCCCACCCCGTCAACAGAACTGAGTACACTGCCTACCAAAGCGAACTTAACCCCCACTCCCACCCGGCACTGACATAGCACTAAGCTAGCAGCAGGAAATACAGGCTCTCTAGCTAAAAAGTCAAATGTGCCTTTTCCCTCATGCTGAACGCCCCCCGCCCAGCTCAAAAACTGTTGGTACAAGCTTTGCTCAGACCCTCCCCATCAAGAAAAATCATGGATGAGATGAGCACCCCGCTATGGCAAGTTAACTAGGGGAAACACTGCTGTAGCCAGATCTGTTTCTTCAAGACTAGGTATGATGCCCTAAACTGATCTGAGGAGCTTTTAGAGATGATGAGGATAAATATGCATTCACATGCAATATACTGTCACAAACTGTAAAATCACTTCAAATCTGTGAGATTCTTTCATAGTTTTGCTTCTGTGTAAAAAAGCAAGCTTGCTTTGTGAACTAGAAGACACGACTCAGTTCAGAATATTCATGTTAACAGTTTACTCATCAAGGCTGAGTTAGACTTTCGCTTTGGTCCGCAGGCTGGAGCGCGCGCGCTGCGCGTGCACTGTGCCGTGCGGCGAAATGCGTTTATAGTGTCGCCTCTGTGTTTATGGTTGACGCACGGCGGCGCATGGCAAAGTGCTGTTCTTTTACGGACCAGCAGGAGGCAGTACCCTCTAAAACCTGTGCATATGTTGCAAGAAAGGTGTAGAAGAAGAAATCTACCGTAGAAGAAGAACTGTTTGAAATCACACAACAAAAACAAATAGCTTTCTGCTCGCGTGCTGAACTGTTGTCTTTATTTGCGGTTTTAATGCATGGAGTCAGCGGAGGAGAAAGCGATCACGTGACTTTTGGCGAAAAAACAAAAGAAAAGTCCGACTCCAGATCAGGAATGAAGGAGAATTTAATACATTTTGTGTCACAAAACATTCCTCCATGCGTCGCGACTCCGTCTCCACGACCACAGCGGCGCAAACAGCTGCAGGCTCCGGCGTGAAGAGGGTGAAGGCTGTCGGTGAGGACCTGTCAATCAAATCGTAGCGCCCACCGCGCGCGCAGAGGCTTGCGGAGTTTCAAAAATTCAGAGGTGCACGTCACGCGCTAATCCCACGCGCGGGGCCAACGCGCAGGGGCGGGGACTGTGAAATTGCGTCACTTTTGGAGCGCGCACCCTCGCGCGCTGCGCGACGCGTCAAGTATGAATCTAGCTTTAGAGGAGCTCTGCTGGGGTTCCAGCTGAAAAGATGTGATTGTGGTCAGCTCTCAGAGCAACTGGACAAGATTAGTTACACCTCACAAAGAACTAACGAGAAAATATCATATAAAGTACAATCATGTGAATTTTGGAACAAATGCACTAACGTTTAATTCAACAGCAGGATGCAAAAAGACAAAACTTTTTGATCTAATTTGGAAGTCATGAACAAAACGTGATTTTCCCCAACCAAACTCTTAAATGCTACTTTGTTACAAGAAAGAACGACGAGTCAGCCGGGGCTAAAAGACACAAACTAACTGAAGACAAATCTGACTAAAACAAATCAGCTGGAAAATTTCACATTTCCAGCAGATTGTTTCTGAAAAAGTATTTTCAAAAACATTTTTTAAAAGGTACTGTATACATTTTATACATGGCATAACAGGACAATAAACAAAAGAAAAGGAAACCATGCCTCTCCCTTTTACTGGCTCTGTGTATCGAATCAAAACCTGCCATGGACTGGAGGAGTATAGGCCGTGTCCGGTTTACTTTGGAGCGCCCGGAGCATTCTCTGGTCATCTGGGTTTGTTCAACTGTGACCCTGCATAGTGTTAAGGATGTTAAAACATTTTCTGCGCTGCCAAACAGTTTCCGTGTTTGGAAGTGAAACAGTCAAAGCTCAACAGAAAAAGATTTCTTCGTGATTGGACTGACTACTGTATACAATATTTGATTTTTACCAGTGAAACAGTAAAACACACACAACCGAAAGCTAAAGCTTGTTGAAAAAATAAAATAATAAAAGAGCAAACTAATCAAAATGGCTGATTGGAGCTCCTGACTTTTGCTCAGAGCTCAGCCCATTAGTAACAACAGCCGCTCATTGGTTTTCTTGCACAGCGATTAGATTAATTTGCTCCACTTCCTCTGCAGCTGTGCCAGCCTCCATGTGCAACAGAAGACCAAAAACACATAATCACTTTAAACTGGTTTAGAATTTGCAGTTTACATACAGTCCAGTTTGATGCTCCCCACAACAGATGAGACTAATAAAATAACTTCTTATACACTTTAACACAGAGTTTTACTGTTAAATGACAAGCAGAAGAGAGGAGAGGATGTGCCCCAGAGGCCATCTTACTAGAGGTGCAGGAAGAAAAAAAAAAGTTTTTTTTAAAGAATCTAGACTCTGAATCGATTCTAAAAGCCCCAAAATCGATAAATAAAAAAAACTAAATATATATACTGTATATATTTTGAATTATTTGTCTATGATGGACTGGAGACCTGTCCAGGTGTCCCCCACCTCTCTCACAGTGATGGCTGGACATGGACATCAGTGACCCCCGTGACTCTTAAAGGAAGAAGTGGGTAAAGATGATGGATGGATGAATTATTTGTTCCTAGATTTTTCTTTTTCTTTTATTGTTTCAGAGAAGTCCAGGCAACTAAGTTAACCTACTGATAATACTGGTAATTTAAGTTACAGAATTTAATGCATTCCTGTATACAGTAATTTGTTCCTATTTTTGGTATAAATATCAAATGATGCAAACAATTTGATACAGTACAGAACCTAAAGTTATTGTTTTAAATAAATGTTCTATTTGTTTACATTGTTGTTTAATATTCTCCGTTTAAAATTATTGTTTTAAATAAATGTTCCATTTGTTTACATTGTTGTTTATTCTTTCAGCTTGTCAGTTACAAAACTGAAACTAAATGTATGACAATTTCAATAGAAAAATCGTTTCTGAATCAAAAATCGATTTTGAATCGAATCGTGACACCAAAAATCGCAATCGAATCGATTCTCCAGACACTGAGATTTGCACTCCTACATCTTACCACAACATAACTCCTTTTTGGAGTAAGCTGTTGGTGGAGAATCAGTTCCGTTTGGTGGTTCTTCAGATTGAAGAAGTCCATTGGATGATGGGTGAAATGTCTCAGCAACAAAAGAAACCGTCCAGATGACCTGACTGAACTTTGTTGGATTTTATACCTGGATTATTGAGCATGAACTTTGGAGGCAAACAGAAGAGTTAATAAGATTTGGTTTAAATATGACCTAAAGTTCAGTTGATCCCTATTTGAATAGCATTATAAAAGAAGAGGCAGAGAATGGGAAGCAAATCACTGCTTTACCTTCTCTCCCTCACACTGGTGGATGCCAACTGTGTAAATGTTTCCATTAATTTAGCATGTGGGAGAAAAAGAGACATTTAATGAGTGGTTTTTAACTCTCTAATGAGCTGGATAAATGCCTATGCTGAACTGATTTAAGGGTTAGAGTGAAATACATGCAGACAAACCCTTTTCTGAAGCCACTAATGCAAAAAAGTTGCCACTTCCAAAAAAAAAAAAAAAAAAACTAAAAATAGTGCATTGATGTAAAATACACTAAAAAAACTATTTTGAGTGAAACAATCTAAGCAAGTGTTCCCCCGGCAACTGAACAATGTAATGATGAACACTGAGGTGGTGTATTGCAACACTGCACCTGTTGGGTGAACGTCAAGGTGCTCAGCTTTCAGACACCCAAAGCAGCCTGATCTCAAAAACAACTTGCTGCTTAAAAGTTTGATGGTTGCAACAATTGCAAGGCAATAGTTCCAAATGCATAAAACCCCAACTGTGCACTGAAACAATATAATTACAGCATGTGCATTTGCGTTTGCATTTGGATGTGGGTGCATATTTAGCAGGGTGCAGTCACTGTGGAGTCTCTTTAAAAATGTAAAAAGCAGGAGCCAACAACTTGGCTGGGACATGTTCTTAACTTAAACAAGAACCAGTTTCCATGGGAACAAAACCTGCACAGGCAGTAATTTGTCCACTAAAACCTTAAGAGATGCCATCATAGTTTATGATCAACCTGGAGAACAACCTGGAGTTTTGTTACATTTAAACAAAACTGAATCTGAATATATGAAAAGTCTGTGTATAAAGAAATGTACTTTTAAACAACTTTCCCAAATCAAATGTCTAGGCTGAATTTGATAATTACAAAATTGACACTAACAGGAGAATGATGTACCACGCAAATAGTTTTTACTCTTAGCTCCTAATGTGCTATATAAAATGTGTCAAACCCCTGGACCTACGTAGCAGATATCCTTTGAATCTAGAGTTGGAGTCGATGTGGATCAGACTTATTACAGCTTACCTGCCAGATGTGAACCACTGGACAGTAGTAAAAATCCAAACTTTTCCCAGTTTGATAAGTTTATGTATTAAAACATAGTAAAATGATCAGTTTATTTTTAAGTCCTTAAAAGATCAAATCTAGCTTTTTTTATGTACACTCAGACAGACTCTATAATATTTTTATTAAACAAAAAACAAGACAAAATAGAAACGTTTGTGAAAAACCAAGTCAATCTTTTTCTGTTTCCAGAGGATTTATAAGGATAGTCCAGTGAACTTGAGGCTAACCTGTATGAATAAAGGTTGACTGAATGAAAAAACTCAAAAGTGATGTTCTGTCATATATAGATAAATCGTTTGTGCTCTCTGACTGTGGCCACTGCTGATGATGTACAGAGTATACAGAAAGAGGCAAAAGGCTTTGTCTAGGCTCGGCTAATGGTTACCCAAATGAGGGATTGTTTTTGAAAATAATCTTAGAGGCTTATTAAACATTTCTTTCTCTAAAGCAACATACTAGTGTGAAAGAATGCTAAATTAGCTAATGGGAGGTAAGCCTCTATATTTTGAATGACACAGTCTGTTCAGATGGTCACAGTTTTCTCAATCGAACAATGTCTGTGTTACTAAATGGTAAATGGACTGTACTTATATATCACCTTTCTATCTTATCAAGACACTCAAAACTCTTTGCAACACAATCTGTGCCCTCATTTATCCATTCATACCTCTACTAGATCTATACAAAGAATAATCAGTGCTTCATCACATTCATACACTGATGGGACACTCACTGGAGGCAATGTGGGGTTCAGTGTCTTGCCCAGGGACACTTCAACATGTGACTGGTTGAATCGAAACCCCAAATGTCCCACTGGAGGACGACTGCTCTAACCACTCAGCCACAGCCGCCCTCCACTACTACTACAGCTACTACACAAGTGTATGTGTGTGCCAAGAGACAGACTGTGCCAAGACTGCTGAATGTATCAGTCCTCTAGGAGTTGGGTACGTTTTGACTGACTAGATGCACTGCTCAGATGGACTGATACAGGGCCGGCCCAAGCCTCCATGGGGCCCTAAGCGAAATTTGTTTGGGGCCCTCTATTTCTGTGCAATAAACAGTCAGATGATCAGATCATTCACCCACCTAACAAACTCATTGCAACTCTGACAGCCCTGTTTACATTATCCTGTATGTATCATCCAGTGCAGGGACATCAAACTAATTTTCATTGTGGACCACATCAAGATCATGAATGTCCTCAAAAGGCGGGACATGGCAGAATGTACTAATAAAACGACCTACTTTGTATTAACTGGTAAAATATAACTTTCTCTGCATTCAATGACTACTTCTAAAAATTAAATATTTTATGTGTGAGTAATTTGGCATTATAAACAAAAAAACTGATATGATTTGACTAATAAAGTAATACTGAACTGTTATCTTGAAGTTCTGTCTCTGTGGAGTCACAGAAATGGTTATGGTGGGCCGGATTTGGCCCATGGGTCTTGAGTTTGACACATGTGATCTTGTGGTACTAAAAATAAGAGAAAAAAAAATCACCAGTATGCAATGTATTTTAGGGGGGGAAAGCGGTACGCGACCAACACCATTTATGGTGGGGATGGCGTGCTGTTGACCTCAACTCGGGATGTTGTGAGTCGGTGGGCGGAATACTTCGAAGACCTCCTCAATCCTACTGGCACGTCTTCCACTGAGGAAGCGGAGCCTGGGGACTTTGGATCGGGCTCTCCAATCTCTGGTGCGGAGGTCGCCGAGGTGGTTAAAAAGCTCCGCGGTGGCAAGGCTCCGGGGGTGGATGAGATTCGTCCTGAGTTCCTTAGGGCTCTGGATGTTGTGGGGTTGTGTTGGCTTACGCGACTCTGCAATATCGCGTGGACATCGGGGGCAGTTCCCTTGGATTGGCAGACTGGGGTGGTGGTTCCCCTATTCAAAAAGGGGGACCGTAGGGTGTGTTCCAACTATAGAGGGATCACACTCTTAAGCCTCCCTGGTAAGGTCTATTCAGGGGTTCTGGAGAGGAGGGTCCGTCGGATAGTCGAACCTCGGATTCAGGAGGAGCAGTGTGGTTTTCGTCCTGGTCGTGGAACACTAGACCAGCTCTACACCCTCAACAGGGTCCTGGAGGGTGCGTGGGAGTTTGCCCAACCAGTTTACATGTGCTTTGTAGACTTGGAAAAGGCATTCGACCGCGTCCCTCGGGGGGTTCTGTGGCGGGTACTCCGGGAGTATGGGGTACCAGGCCCATTGATATGGGCTGTTAGGTCCCTGTACGACCGGTGTCAGAGCTTGGTCCGCATTGCCGGCAGTAAGTCAGGCTCGTTTCCGGTGAGAGTTGGACTCCGCCAAGGTTGCCCTTTGTCACCGATTCTGTTTATAACTTTTATGGACAGAATTTCTAGGCGCAGCCAAGGTGTTGAGAGGATCCGTTTTGGTGGCCTTAGAATCGCTTCTCTGTTTTTTGCAGATGATGTGGTCCTATTGGCTTCATCAGCTCGTGATCTACAGCTTTCACTGGAGCGGTTTGCAGCTGAATGCGATGCGGCCGGGATGAGGATCAGTTCCTCCAAATCCGAGGCCATGGTCTTGAGCCGGAAAAGGGTAGCGTGCCCTCTCCGGGTCGGGGAGGAGGTCCTGCCCCAAGTGGAGGAGTTTAAGTATCTCGGGATCTTGTTCACGAATGAGGGAAAACTGGAGCGTGAGATCGATAGGCGGATAGGTGCAGCGTCCGCAGTGAAGCGGGCGCTGTACCGGTCTGTCGTGGTGAAGAGAGAGCTGAGTCAAAAGGCAAAGCTCTCAATTTACCGATCGATCTACGTTCCCACCCTCATCTATGGTCATGAGCTTTGGGTTATGACCGAAAGAACAAGATCTCGGATACAAGCGGCTGAAATGAGTTTTCTCCGCAGGGTGGCTGGACTCTCCCTTAGAGATAGGGTGAGAAGCTCAGTCATCCGGGAGGGACTCGGAGTAGAGCCGCTGCTTCTCCACATCGAGAGGAGCCAGTTGAGGTGGCTCGGGCATCTGGTTAGGATGCCTCCTGGACGCCTCCCTGGTGAGGTGTTCCGGGCATGTCCCACCGGGAGGAGACCCAGAGGAAGACCCAGGACACGCTGGAGGGACTATGTTTCTCGGCTGGCCTGGGAACGCCTTGGGATTCCCCCAGAGGAGCTGCTCCAAGTGGCTGGGGAGAGGGAAGTCTGGGCCTCCCTACTTAGGCTGCTACCCCCGCGACCCGACCCCGGATAAGCGGAAGAAAATGGATGGATGGATGGATGGCAATGTATTTTACAACAAAAGTGTTGTCTGGTTTATTACCTTTGGTTTTAAAGAACTGCAACAGTAATGTTCAAAAGTATTTTTTAGTGCAAGATGAACAACAAACAACATATAAAATAACCTAGATATATAAAAATAAATTAAATTGTGCAAAAACAGACTAAATAAATTAAAATAACAAATATCAAGGAAATCCTTAACATAAGATAAGATAGAACTTTATTGATCCCGCACAGGAAATTGTTGTGCCAGAGTACTTTAAATAACGTAAATTAACAATTACTTGAATCCACATAAAATGAATTTTAGTAAAAAAGAATTTTTTTTTTTAAAGCTGAATATGGCATTAGTTCTAAAAACTATGAAAATGTATGCAATAAATCGCAAAAGCTGAACTTACAATATTAAATAGAATCATATTGAAATCATTACCAAAAAAAATTAAATTCCACTTAGGGGGCCCCTAGTGGCCCCGGGGCCCTAAGCAGCCACTTAGTTCGCTTATGCCTTGGGCCGGCCCTGCTGATACATTCAGCAGCCCCAGCACCATCAACATAAACAGTCTATGTCCTGATGTACTGTATGCTCAATAATCCAAGTAGATAAATCTAACAAGGTCCTCTGAATGGGTTCTTCTTTGTTGAAACGTTTCATCTTTTACCCAAAAGACTTCTTGGTATAAGCAGTTTATCTATTCTTCATTCACACAGATTAATGTAGAAGCACATGCATTGTTTTGTTGAGAAACCATCACCGGAATAAAAGCATGAGTTTTGTCAGTTAGCTGCTCTGGAGCATACACATGTGTGTGTTAACACAATGCCAAGGTGGTAAAACAACAGCCATGACCATAGAGAAGCAGCTGTTGCTGCCAATCAATCTGGGAAAGGTTAAAAGTAATTTCCCAACAGCTTCAAGTCCATCATTCTACAGAGAGAAAGATTATTCACAAGTGGAAAGCATTTAGGACAGCTGCCAGACCTCCCAAGAGTGGAAGTTCCAGCAAATTTACCCCGAGGTCAGACCGTGCAATGCTCAAAGAATTGGTAAAAAACCTGAGAGCTTCATCTCAGACTCTACAGGCCTCAGTTAGTACGGTAGATAAAAGGTTAAAATCCTTGGCAGCACAATGAGGAAAGGATGAGCAACCAACTTAGGTTTACAAAGTTGTATCAGAATGAACATGACTTCTGGAACAATGTCCTTTGGACAGATGAGTCCAATGTAGAGATGTTTATCCATAAAGCAAAACACCTTTTTTTTTTTTCAGCTGCTCCCTTCTTCAGGTGTCGCCACAGTGAAACAAGTTGTACGAAGACTCTGCAATTATTTTTTACAACGGATGTCCTTCCTGACACAACCACAGACCACCGAGCTACCACAGCCCTCTGTGTGGAACAGAGAGCTGATATCTAGGGTTCCCAGGGGAGAAGAAGGTGGAAGTATAAGGAACTTGCTCAAGGACCCAGAGTGGTGCAAATGAGGGAGGAGACAGGTGTGGGTGCTTCACCTATTCCACCCACATTTTGATGCTGTCGGTACCGAGTTGAACCGAGGATCTTCCGATCACAGGCTCTAACCTCTACGCCACCACTCCCCATAAAGCAAAACACCATGTATGGTGAAAACCACCCATAGCAATTATCAGCACGGTAGTGGAGGGCTGATGGTTTTGGCTTGTTTTGAAACCACAGGACCAGGACACATTGCAGTCATTGAGTCAACCATGAGCTCCTCTTCTGACGGATGAAGCTTGGACCAAACTGGGTCATGATGCAAAAGAACAACGACCCTAAACACTGCAGCTAATCTACAACAGAACGACGGAAAAAGAAAAGAATTGAGGTGCTGCTATGGTCCAGTCAATGTTCAGACCTCAGATTGATTAAAATGCTGCGGCGGTGGAACCTTCAGAGAGCTGAGCAGAAACAAATGTCTGCAAACATCAATACAATGAAGTAAGATCGTAAAAAAGTGAGGGTCAAAATTCTTCAACAACCCTGTGAGATATTTATAAGACCGTACAGAAAATGACTGTCATTTTATTCTTGCTAAAGGCGGCTCTACAAACTTTTAAACTATGAGATGCATTTAGTTTTTCACACACAGCTTTCCATTGCAGCTCTATTTTGTTTAAAAAATAATGGGATGGTGGAGTCTGTTATGTTTTTGTGCACTTGAGGTAAGAGATGAATAACTTTAATACCTGGTAAAGACCAGATCTTTTTTTTAAATTATTATTATTATTACGTCCTGATATGTCAAATCCAAGAATTGAGTTAAGGTGAACTTTCTTTTCCCCAACTCATCTCATTAATCTATTCTACAAGGTACTTTTTTAGGATTCAGGATAACTATCACTGAAGACTTTACCTTTGTGAATGTTTTAAAATTATTTACATCTACGTAGTAATTTTGCGCAACAGTTCATTTAGCATTAAATCTATTACTTTCCAGACCTGTACATGTTGAAATGCTTCATTTTAACAAGTGGTCCATTTCAGCTAAAGAGTGTACTGTTGCTGCTTCAATAGTATAGTAAATAGTAATAGTAAATTTCAATAGTAAAGTTTATTGATCCTAGTATGATCCTGCAATAAATAAATTCCTAAATTTTGGACATAACTGTAAATATTTATTTACCTGTATATCATGACTGGTTAATGCAGATAGTTGTAAACAAAAAAACAAAAAAACTTTTTGGATTAGGAAAAAATATTTACTTGGATGGATGGAAATATGTTTAGACTGATTATTACCAGATGAAAAAGACAAAGAGCCATTCACTGCTAGTTTTGATTCAGCAGGTGTTTATTAAAGCTCGCGTCATGACGAGATGGTGTAGAGGCAGGGCGGCCGGCTCAGGACCGGAAGGTCCCGGGTTCGATCCCCGGTCACTGCATACCTCGTTGTGTCCCTGGGCAAGACACTTAACCCCGAGTTGCTCCCGGTAGGACTGGCAGCGCCTTGCATGGCAGGCTACCGCTACCGGTGTATGAATGTGTGTATGAATGGGTGGATGGCTGGTACTGTGAAGCGCTTTGGGGCCCCTCATAGGGGGCTGGAAAGCGCTATATAAGTAAGCTCCATTTACCATTTCATGAGCTACTTGGACCCCTTTTCCCCATTAAATGTAAAACTGTTGTGTGACCTCAGGGACAACAGACTGGGCTCACCACAGATGCTTCATTACTAAACCCTAAAAGGCTAGAAGTCAGATTAAAACATAAGAAAAATCCACCGGCGTTAACTACTATTCCTGGTAGTAACTACTCTGCCAAAAGCTGACATTAGCTACTTAATCAGCTGATCTATCAGGTTGTATAAAGAAGTAATAAAGCTAATGATAGTAAAAGACTAAATGGAAAGCAACACCAGCCCCCCTATTCAATAAAAACTGCCAATCTAAGGATGTTTTGTAAAGATACACTGCAGTAATTCATGGCCTATTTGTTAAAACTAATTAATCTGCAGAAAAGTCCACATGGAAGGAGAAAACTGAGCTAAACAAGAACTATAACAGAGCAAATGTATTTAAAAAATAAATCAATGGCCAGCTGGGGCCAGCATTGTTTTATTCAAAGAGCTGTTTAACTTCAAAGAGCCACAATAAAGTCTGCAGTCATGACTGAATACCTCCTAAACACTCAAATGGCAGCACACAGTTTGATGAATTAACAAAACAAACAAGTTTTTCTAAACTTGTTGACATAAAATATACTCGGTCTCTGCCCTCCACATTCCCATGCCAAGTTAGTGGAGGCCCCCAGGAGCTGAACATGGCCAGCAAAAGATCCATAAGCAGAGAAAATTACTGTTTGTGTGCCTTGATCCAGTTTCCCCCTACTTAACCAAAGGAAATTAAACAAAAGGAATATAAAAGCTACAGATGCTGCAACACAAAATATCCTTAGTCTGTTCAAGGAAACTGTTAAAACTCATAATAGATGTGATATTTCTCACATACAGTAAATTGTCTTGGAGGATTTTCATTGTTTTTCCACAGAGAGAAACTAGTTTCTATCTATATAGGCCAACATTTTTTAGATACCACGGGGCAAAATAAAACTCTTTAAAAAAAAAAATAAAAAAATTTAAACAAGACATTGATGCTGAAGCAAAGAGGTGTAAAAATTACAATGAGACATGGGGGCTGAATAATAATAATAATAATTTAAAAAAGGCTTCAATTACAAATTCCTAACAGCTGGAAACTACAGACAAACTATTAAGCAAATGATGGTGCAGAGCAGCCAGCACTCCAAACAATCTGAATCACAGCAAACCTTCAGCTTCTGAACATTTTGCCAGAAAAATCCACAGCCTGACCTCTGGGAAAACTACATTCAAGGAAAATCATAACATGACATCTCTGATTGATTGTACAGGATCATGTGCACAAGCAGCAAATCAAAAGACTCCTTTAGTTAGGTTTGGATCCCAAAATATTCAGTTTTAAAGCAATAAAACAGACAACCCCAAATCAAAGAAAGTAGGGATGGTATTGTAAATGCAAATAAAAGAGCAGTTGTTAATATCTTCATTGCATTTCATTGCAGAACATATAAAACCAAGATATTTTACAATTTATCTTGCCAACTTTTATTTAAGGTACATTCAAACCTGCATTTCAGGCTTGCATCACAATACCATAAGTTTGGGGGTCAATGTATAGATCTAATTAATAATAATAATAAATAATGAAAAAACAATGCTGCAATTTGGACACTGCACCCCTATGAAGGTTTTCAAGGGGTTCTTCTGCCCGGTGTATAAAGAGGCTTAAGGACACATCAACAACACAAGGAAAATGTCTCCTTTTTGTTCCAAAGTTCTTCCCATACAGTATCTGTACATTTGTCCATCCATTATCTTTTGGTTATAGTCAGGTCACAAAGGCAATAGATCAATTATGTAAACTGCGGTTTTGTCTATCACTAATGAACAACAATCTTAGATACTTTCATACCTGCACCTGATACAAAGACTCACCCCTAACCTGGAGGGAGAATTTTGCCCATTTATGGTGGAGAATCGTGGCTTTGGACATATGCCCCTTTTCCACCGGTCAGCTCAAGTCGGTTATTACGTAATATGTGCGTCGCAGACACCCACTTTACACCATTTCCACCAGATATTCTGAGCTGCACCGCACCAGAATTCTGGTCTCATTTCTGAGCAGTGACGACCCGTGCTCATGCGCGCCGGGAGGACGAGTCTGTGTGGACTGGAGCTGCTTTCACGGAAGCAAGGGAGCGAACACAGAAGTACTGTAAATGATTAACACGGTAAAAACAATTATTTGTTTTTAAAATTATAGCAAAGATGGGTCTTCAGCTGAACGTGTCCTTAATAAATTCACGTAGTGCTCAAAACTGCAGGATTTTAAAAACTAGGATCGATGCGCATGCGCGCGGCTGTATTTCCTTAAAATGTAGCTAAATAAACAGATATAAAAATATATTTCATAGCTGACTGTTTAGCACGAGGGTTCCTGAGCTTAACCGCTCCTTAATAATGTCACGTCGTGGTCAAATCTGCTGCATTTAAATTGTTTTGTTTTGACTTCTTCCAAACCTCAGAAAATAAATGATAAAAAATCGAATTTTATTTAAAATAACTGCAGGTTACTGTTTGTACATGAACATCTTGTGATTACATTCTGTTAGTAAAAATAAATAAAATCTGCATAGAAGGGGTACAAAAAAGCTGTGGAAACGGAACTAGATGTGACCCGACCCGAATTGAGCCGATCTGAGCTGATCTGATCCGACCCAAGCCGAGCAGTGGAAAAGGGGCATTAGAGAAACTGATGCTCACCCCAGCCTCCTCACACTCAGCTGTGAACTGTCCAAATGCACTCAAGGCTCTGGATCAAAGATGCGAACAGAACTGCATCATCTGCAAAAAGCAGAGAGTAGCCCCTACTGCTCTCATACTCATTGCTAGTTATTCCCAGCACCCAATTCTCCTGCAAATCCCCTGATGGAATGCTTTTGGCAACACGGTTATAACCTCTCTCCAGATATGCAGAACACATGTAACACACGCAACTCTTTACACATGTGGTTTTATCAATTATTGATGAATAATGGTTCTTTTTACTCTTAGAACTATCAGTCTTTTGCAGAAGATGATCAATCAAGCATCAATATGATCTGCATAAGGGAACTTTTTTAAGTAAAATATCCTTTTATATAGTTATTTTCTAGTCTTACATAACTCTCAAAGAACTTTCACACCATGAGTCACAGTCACACATTCATACACAGCAATTTACAGATTGTGGGCTACATGGGCTTCAGTATATTGCCCATAAACTGTGTGCCATGTGGTGGGCTCAAATTGCCAACCTTCAGATCGGCAGACAACTGATCCACATAAGCTCATTAGTAGATCAGACAAACCCTATTCCAGCGTTTTTAGAAATCGCTGCAAGCCTCAAATTCAGGAATGCAGTATTGTAGGAAATGTTGTAATAAAGTTTGTGAGACAAAACACAAACTGTGTTTGATCCATTCTGTCTACATGGAGTAAAGCTAAGATTACAACTAGATTACTGTTAGGCAGCAGGAAATGCTTGCCCAATTTTTTTGGGTCCAATTTGGACTTGCTCCATAAACATGCAGTAGTAGTTTTAGATACACAGTCATTGACTACCTGCAAACAGACTTAAATAAGCAACACTTTTACTTGCATTATTTTCCCCAAAACTCTCAGTTTCACACAAACCCAGGATTAACATTTCCCTTTACCCTTTTATTTAGTGGAAGGAACTACCCTGGTATCCCTTTGTGGTGATGGGCAAACCTGGAACAACTGACCACATAATGTGGAAATTCAATTAAACCAACTTAAGTGTTTCATAAAGTCATAGGTGGCTATCCAAAGGAATTCTCATAAAACCTGGAGCTCGAGCAGAACGGCAGTGCACTGACAGCCTGGCTATGTACACACACCCAGAAGTGGAAACCACAGGACAGGGATATACTCTTAGAAGTGTGGTCTGAGACTTGCTTGTAAATCACAAATTCAAGTCGACAGAAAGCACAAGCTGAAAGACAACAAAAGCCCCTCACTTTATTGTACTGGTCAATCCCTGCACATGCAGTCTCATTGTCCCGTCTTGTTACAGGATGTACAGAATGTATTTATCAATTATAGAACATGAATACTATTTATATCTAACAAAACTGACAGCATATGTGAAACCCAATGCAATTTTTATGTGTTGTATAAAAGAGCCTCAAGTCTGAGCTTGAGTTGTTCAGGTGTAACAAGTTCACCATCAAAGATATACTGCTGAGACCTCTACAGTCAAAGTCAACTTTATTGTCAGAACTGCAATATGTACAGGACATACACAGGATTGAAATTGCGTTTCTCTCAGTCCCTCGGTGCAACAGTAACCATTTAAACACTAAAACACTGAAACATTTAATAAACATAAGCATAAAATAGTAAAAGTGTAACACTGTCCTGAGTTTTTGCATAGTAGTATAAAAGTATGAAAATTTACACCAACACTAAAACACTAAACATTTAATGAACATAAGCATAAAATGAAATAATAAAAGTGTAATACTGTCCTGAGTTTTTGCATAGTAGTATAAAAAGTATAAAAAGTATATCTATAAAATAAACTGAAGGTTCTAGCATTGACATTTGCAAAGAGTGGCAAAGCAGCATATGAGTTAATGTACACAGTATATGTATGAGGTAGTTGATGTTGGTATAGAGGCAAAGTGGCATATGCAGTAAGGCACATTGGGCATCCTTAAATAAGGCTAGTCAGAGAATACTGTATATGTATCAGCAGTAGTGTAGATATAAAAGTAGTGTAAATGTAAACAGTAGTAATAAATGTAAACAGTAGTAATAAATGTAAACAGTATTAATAAATGTAAACAGTGAATGTAAACAGTAGTATGACTATAGGCAGTAATGTAATACAAACATTAGTGCAAATATGAGAAGTAGTGCAAACTGAATGAGCACATGACCGAGAGTTTAGTGAATAACCCGTTTGATGACACAGGGTCCAGTGTTAAAATCTTTGTGTTGTGTGGTAATGTGTGAGGAAGTTTTTTGTGTTAAGGCAATTCAAATGGGAGGGGAGGCAGAGCAGGCAGAGTGTTTAGCATCCTGACTGCCTGATGAACAGAGATGTCATATATCTACCACAATCAGTACATATACCATACCATACCATACCATTTTATTTATAAAGCACTTTAAACAGTGACAAGGCCAACCAAAGTGCTGTACAAACAAACAAACAAAACAGGCAACACACACAACAAAGTACAAAAAATAGACATAAGAACATTGCATATTATAAATAAAACGACCAAACAAAGATCAGCTGGTGTTGAAAGCAACAGAATAGTAATGGGCCTTTAAACGGGATTTGAAAACCGAGAGGGATGGGGCCTGTCTGACAAGCAGAGGTAACTCGTTCCAGAGTCTTGGGCCTGCTACAGAGAAAGCCCTGTCACCTCTGCGTTTAAGACAAGTTCCTGTAACTCTTGAAAGTACCTGGTCCTCTGACCACAAAGCACGTGGTGGGACATATGGGTGTATCAAATCAGAGAGATAGGCGGGGGCGAGACTGTTCAGCGATTTGTAGACATACATGAGAATTTTGAACTGGATTCGAAGATGAACCAGTAGCCAGTGCAGGGAGGCCAAGACTGGTGTACAGTAATGTGCTCTCTTTTGCGTGTGCTGGTTAAAAATTGGGCTGCTGCATTCTGGACCAGTTGTAATCGTGCAATGGTGGCCTGACTGATACCAAAAAGGAGTGAATTGCTGTAATCAAGCCTAGATGTAATAAATCTCCAGGTTATTTTTTGATAATATGGGCTTCAGCTTAGACAGTCGCCTCAGCTGGAAAAAACAGGATTTAACGATCATGTTTACATGACTGTTGAGTTTCATGGAAGGATCCATTATCACTCCCAGATTTGTGACTTTTTGTTTTTTCAGACAGGGGTAGAGCAGAAAGGTCAATGCAGTGGTTCGAGATTGTGCCACTGGGATGGAACAATATGGCTTCAGACTTCTTATCATTAAAACTTAAGAAATTTAAAGCCATCCAGTCCCTGATGTCACCCAGGCAATCGAACAGAGGTTGAATATAGTATGCACCATTGTTTCTTAGGGGGAAGTAAATTTGACAGTCATCGGCGTAGAAGTGGAAAGGTATGTTGTGTTTCTGGAAAATAGCACAGAGTGGCAGCAGGTATAAGGAGAATAGAGGACCCAGGATGGACCCCTGCGGAACCCCCCATTTAAGTGCCACCACTGCAGAACTAAAATCGTTCATGGAAACACAAAAGGACCCATCAGAGTGATGTCCACCCACTGCTCCAGTGGGTGGGCAATGCATCCATCCATCCATCCATCCATCCATCCATCCATCCATCCATCCATCCATCCATCCATCATCTTTTACCTGTATCTGTTCATGAAAAAGGGTTCTGGCTGTGAAAAAAAATAAAAATAAAAATGTGCACCCTCAACTAATTCTGACCAAAACGTTGCAAGGATTCAAGCTGTAACTAACAACAAAAGTTTGTGATGGAAAACAGGGACCACACAGTAGGTCTGTGAAAACCAGCGGACATACTGAGGTGTGAATTAAATCCTGGGATTGGTCATATCTCCTCCCACTTGTCACATGTCAGTAGTTACAACATGTGCTCTCAGACCATCATTACCTGCAGCGTTCCCTCGGTGTGGAATGAACTTGGCAAAAAAGCCTTTTCTTACTCTGCTCCTGCAACCTGGAACTGAAGTTTACCTTAATTTCTTTAGGTGATTTTAAACATTTGATAAGGGCAATAGAAAAATCAAAGCAAATACGTTCTTGTTTTTAGTATTTACCTCATTTTATGGCACCTTGATTTACTGTTTCATAACACTACTGTACTTTTATTTTAACTGCATTTTTACTGTAGCTTATTGTTATTGTTTATTGCTATTGTTGGCTGAAAAAAGACAAAGAGGCCACTGCCTGGCCAAAAAAAAGTCATCGCCTGAATTTAACTATGCAAATGTACGAGCCTCCTACTGGATAATTACTGCATGGGTGATTATCTTTCAGCTGGCCACAAGTTATTTAACCCCAACTGGTGCCATGAGTTGCTTCTCATTTCTTAAACCACCGTGTTGAAAGACACATTGTGGTCGTGGAAAAGATGTCTGTCTGTTTGAGAAGGGTCAAATCATTGACATCAAGCAGGGAAAACATCTAAGGAGATTGTAGAAACTACTAAAATTGGGTTAAGAACTGTTCAACGCATTATTAACAATTGGAAGGATAGTGGGGACCCATCGTCTTCGAGGAAGAAATGTGGCCAGAAAAAAATCCTGAATGATCGTGATTGATGAGCACTTAAACGTTTGGAGAAATCAAATGGAAGAAAAACAACAGTAGCACTCAGGGCTATGTTTAATAGTGAAAGTAAGAGAATTTCCAAACACACAATGTGAAGGAAACTCAAGGGATTGTGACTGAACAGCTGTGTAGCCTTAAGAAAACCACTAATCAGGGAGGCTAACTGGAAAAAAGGCTTCAATTTGCTAGGGAGCATAAAGATTGGACTCAGGAGCAATGGAAGAAGGTCATGTGGTGTGAGGAGTCCAGATTGACCCTGTTCCAGAGTGATGAGCGCATCAGGGTAAGAAGAGAGGCAGGTGAAGTGATGCACCCATCATGCCTAGTGCCTAGTCATCAACGCAAGATCTTGGTGAAAAATTAATGCAACACTGGATGGAAATAGATCTTGTGACATTGCAGAAGTTTATCAAAAACAAGGACACAGTGAATACATGCTGTAATCAAAGATAAAGGCGGTCCAATGAAATATTAGTGTGACCTTTTTTTGATGGCGATTTTTTGGGGGGGTGGGAGGTGGGAGGGGGGCAGTGTATATGGATGCAGTTAGAGAGGACATGGAGGTAGGAGTGAGGACAGAGGATGCAGAGGACAGAGTGAGATTGAGGAGGATGACTCACTAGCTGTGTTTCCATCCATTTTCATTTCGATTTTTGAGCTAATTTTTGAAATCTCGCAAATATGTAAATACAAATTAATGCGAAGCAGAAGTGTTTCCATCTGCTGGCTTGAAGCGCATCTACCAAGCCACGCACAGCGTCATTACGTCAGACGTCAGCGTCATTACGTCAGACGTCAGCACTGCGCATGTCTACAGTAAACAGGAAGTAGCGGTTGAAAACAGAACCCGGCCACACATCTCGTCAAAATGGAGAGAATATTTCAGGTACGTGTTGCTATCGGGCAAGTTGTATTTATTCTGTCATGCCAACTAGTTTTAGCGATGTTACATGTTGTCCGGAGCGGAAACAGCTGATCAGTCACGTGACGTGAATGTTCGCTTCGGCAGCACGAGTCGGCAAATGTGTTTCCATCTGTCGTTGTGCGCATCTGCTCGGTTTCGAAGATCCCAAAAACCACCTCAAGCGAGCGTATAAACTTTTTGGCGAATTTCAGGAAGTAACCTCGCATTTTGCCGTTTCCATTCAGCTTTTCTGCTGCGATACTTCAAAATGCGCACCTAGAAACCTTGATGGAAACACGGCTACTGTGGCGACCCCTGAAGAGGGAAAAGTCGAAAGAAGAAGAAGAAGAAGAAAATGTTGTCTGTACTTTATACGTTTTGTCTAGAACATTCAACCTTTATTTCTACAGGTTGTCTCATTGAACCTAGAGGACATTTACAAGAGGGACCCGGTTTTGATGTAAAAACATAAAAACAGGAACATGTCTGCATTGGTTTTTGCGATGAACTTAGCAGTTGTCTGAAGTCACTTAGAGAGGTCACGGTTGAGAGCTTCAGATCTTTTTGCAAGATATTCCAGGAAACAGGAGCGGAGTAGAAGACCCTTTGTTCACTCAAAAGGCCTTCTCCTACTCCCCTTGTAAATCAGTCCTCGTGGCTCAATAGCTATGTTTACATGGACATAAGTAATCGGATCAAACGGCCGAACGGATCAAAAGTGCGTCATGTAAACACCCCGGTCGGGTTATTTTTTGTGTATTCGGCGTGATCCGACCTAATTTGCGATCCGTTCGAAACGGGTGGTTTACGCCGATCCGTAGCCCGATGTGTGCGCATGTAAACACATGATCTGTTCCTTTTACCGGACTGTGGGAAACTGTCCTGACTGCGCATGTGCGCTGCGCGCACCCTCATCCCTCCCTCCCTCTCCCCCCTCGTGTTTACTTCTCCGCCTGGGCTGGCTAGTGGGTAGATGCTAACGCATGGTGGGGAAGTAAAACTGGTCGGTGAGCGATGCAACATTTGTAATGGAAACGTTAAAATAGCTCAAAACTATCGAACGCCTTGACCGAACGTGTAGTTATTCAAACAAGTACATGAAAAGCTGGAAGAAGCTGGAGATCGCTGGAAGAGCTTAAAGCTAAAGCTAAGTGCTACAAAGCTAAAAACAAAAACGGGACAAGTGGCTACGACCCCACCACTTTTTTATTTTACGTATTGATGAACTGATGAGAGATCTGCCACTGGCCAACACAGCAGGCAGCGGTGTGGATCTAGGTTATGAGGAGGAGAGGAATCTGAGGAGAGGAAGCTAACCAGGAGCAAAGCATCCTTTCTGGTAAGTTAGACTCTTCAAAACACATTAACCCTCTGTACTGTATTACTTGAGTAATTAGAAACAACAAATATGTTAAAAAAATGTAATTATAATAAGAAATAAGAGTAGCTGTAGTGCTAGCATAGAACTACAGTATACTGTATTGTACATTAAAACTCCAACTAACCAGATAATTAACCTAACACATTTCAACATATCAGGGGTCCAGTTAAACTTTATTTTGTTTGTTTTTCAGATGATGAGTCCGGCTTTGAAGAGGCAGCTGGCAGCAGCACACAACAGACAGTGGCAGGTGATGGTGGCAGGTGGCAGAAGATGCAAGAGTCCCACGTCTTAGGAATCCCAAGAAGTTCACACATGTGCTTTAGAACAACTCAAAACTGATTTGAAAATGTTTCAATTCTCCACAACCATTTTTCTTTGTCCCCTGACAGATCTGTAAATGTATTATTAGGATTGATAGTTTATGGTACAATTAAGGTACAATGTCCTAACTTAATACAGTCAGGTGGTTTAATAAGGACTCTGAGTTTCTGCATGACTCACAGGATAAAAACACATTTGCCGTTCTATCAGGATACAGAAACATACATTTTGGAAGTAAAATCGATTATTTTGTCACCAATTTTGTTGTCCTAAATCACATGCATACATTGAAATTGTGAAAGTATGTGATGAGTTGATAAAGAAGTTACTGAATTACAGGTTACTGTAGTTTTTAAATGACCAAAGAAATTTTTTGTTATCATTACAAGATGTGATCTGTGCACATCGTCTGTTTTGTACAAACGTTTTGGACGTTTAATTTTTATGTTTTTCTGATACACCTCAAATTGCACTAAGAATGAAACATGTTTCAAACAAGCAATTTCAACTGTTTACAAGAATGTGTTAAAATGTTTGGTCCATTAAAGAGCTCAGATGTTCACTAGTATTACTTGCAGTTGTTTATTGTGATAATAATTTTATACAAATGTTAACTGCATGTGAACACAAATACATAAGTACAGTATCTTTTTAGAAGAACTCTCCACTGTGACTTCAGAAACCCGGTCATCTCTACCTCCACCTGACAGCGCCAAGGTAAACATTAAATGACTTGTTGAGGAGTCAGACGAGGACAGTTTGCGTATCCTTTGACGAGCCAGTCCAACAGCGGGCACGATCACCAACAATGAAGAGACGGACGTCCTTTGCTTCAATGTTCCTCACAGACTGCAAAAAAGGACATGCCAATATTTAGTGTTCAACTTTTTATTTGTTTAAAGTTATGGTTCAAACAAATTTTATTTGAAAGAAAACTTTACATCTAAGTATGTCTTCTGATATACTTAGCTGTAATAGTTGTAAAATTAAATACAATATAGTAAATGTTAGCCTTACATTTTGGCAACATTTAACTATTTGTTTAAAGACATGGTTCAAACATTTTATTTTAAATAAAACTTTACAGCTAAGCATCTCTACTTTGAGATACTTCTTAGCTGTAATCGTTGTAGTAATACTAAATACAATATAGTAAATACAGTACTATTAGCCTTACTTTTGTCAACAGATGAGCCCTTTGATAGAGTCTGAGTGGCGCAGGACATTGGCATAATAATAATAATAATAATAAATTCAATTTATACCGCACTTTTCATTAATAAAAATCTCAAAGTGCATCATGGCAGGGCACTGCCTGGCATCGTGACACTGATGCTCCAGAAACAGGAAAACAGAGGAAGAACAGTAATTAATAACAAATACAGACAGTCACGCAGACAGGTAGAAAAGGAAAGGACAAAAAGTTTATTAGCATACAGCGTTTTTATTATCTTACCAACAATTGTTGTCCACGACAGCTTGGAGGACAGAGGACGTCCAGCGCTCTCATCCTGTGAATAAAAAAACTAAAAGCACGCGCTGCTTCACCTGTAGTTCATTCAGGGAGTGCAGAAAAAACTCAGTCGCCATCATTACAATCTGGTGCGGGTCCATTTTGGACGCGTATGTTTACTTTCGTCCCGGAAGTAACTTCTTCTTCTGTGGTTTTTACGAAAGTAACTTCCTCTTCGTTTTTTTTTTTTAAGGGGAGTGTACCACTCTGCGCATGTCAGAACTTCTGATCAGAATAAAAGCCCGCTGCATGTAAACACTCGTCATGAACGGATTGGGCGCATGTAAACGGTGCTATCTCATTATGCAATCAGAGCACATTTCAATCCGGTCACAGAATTTTGCCCATGTAAACATAGCTAGTGAGACTAACCTGTTTAAATAAAGGTTTAATGGATGAAAAAAGAGAAACAGCTTGAACAGAGTTTCAGGGAAATATAGGAAGAGTCAAACACTAAGAAGTTTTTGTTTTTCCTAGCTGACTTTTTCCTTAAGGGAAGAAATATACTTATTATCAAAGTATGTTTTCGCTAACATTTATTTACTCCTGCCTGAGGTAGAAGAACAGACAACAGCAGAAAGTAGACTTTCTGCTGAAATAAGCATGAAACAGTAGTGTAAAGGTTAAAGAATAGCCTAAGCCTAAAAAAAAAAGTTAAGTCTGGTCCTCTGGACAGTCAAAAACCAAACCAAAACAAAAAAATGTAGAAACGTTTCAAAGTCAAAGTCAAAGTCAACTTTATTGTCAGAACTGCAATATGTACAGGACATGACCGAAATTGCGTTTCTCTCAGTCCCTCGGTGCAACAGTAACCATCTAAACACTAAACACTAAAACATTTAATAAACATAAGCATAAAATAGTAAAAGTGTAACACTGTCCTGAGTTTTTTCATAATAGTATAAAAGTATGAAAATTTACACCAACACTGAAACACCAAACACCCCTGAAACACCAAACACCCAATGAACATAAGCATAAAATGAAATAATAAAAGTGTAATACTGTCCTGAGTTTTTGCATAGTAGTATAAAAAGTATAAAAAGTATATCTATAAAATAAACTGAAGGTTCTAGCATTGACATTTGCAAAGAGTGGCACAGCAGCATATAAGTTAATGTACACAGTATATGTATGAGGTAGTTGATGTTGGTATAGAGGCAAAGTGGCATATGCAGTAAGGCACATAAGGCACATTTGGCATCCTTAGATAAGGCTAGTCAGAGAATGCTTTTCGTTTCGTCTTTCCTCCGAAAGACTTCTTCAGTCTGAGGAGCTGTATTCAGCTCAGTCTTATAAATAGCACCTTCTCATAGAGGATCAACCAGTTTGCTGCTGACAGCCAAAACTAGCTGCTCACATGATTAAGGAGGACCATCAGCCTAACAATGGATCATTAACACCCTGATGGTTGCTTGCTATTGTTGAGAGGTGAAAAACAAGGCAATAGCAAATTAAAGCAATAATTAAGAAAATAGGAAAATAGACACCCCAACATAATTTTTATTTTTGTATCTTTAATTTCTCATTGTATTAAGTTCTTTAGTGTCATTTTAGTTAGTTCTATGCAATTTCACACAAAACCGCTAGAGGCGCTGTTGCGTTGGTGGCATAGAAAGATTGAGCACACAAGAAGAAGAATAAATCTTCTGGTTGAATGTGAAAGGCTCAACGTGTGTGTCTCGTCTTTCTCATACCACAGGTCAGTAAAAAATGTGTTTTATGCATATATATTAGTTTCTTGGGAGAGTTGAAAGGTTATTAAATCGAATCTCAACTAATGAGTCACGAAGTTCGTTTTATAATTGTATTGTGTACAAAAACGGGACTTGTTCATGAAGGCTAATTGGAGCTAATGCTAGCAGATTTTGTGTATGTGGTGTTGCTTAGCAACAACTGAAGGCCTGCTGAATTCACTTTGAACTTATACTTTGCACTTTGTGAGGCTGTTCTCACACAAAGGACATTTTCTGTTCTCTTTATTTATAAAATGGACATTTTGTTATGGGTTCATGAAAAAACAGAAATATTGTTATGACATTAAGTAAGTAATGGCTGCATATGTGTGAAGCTTAGTAAAGAGAGACAGCATTAAAGGAGCATTGCACCTTTTCAGTTTAAAGATTAGGTTTTCTTTGTGTTTAGAGAAAAGTTGTTCTGTTAAAACAATGGATATTGCTAACAGCTAAGGTGTTTAAATATTAAAATATATTTTATTAATTTTTATTTTTTTTGATAGTTAAATACAGGTCTCAGAAAAGAGGACAAGGTATTGAATTTAAAGCACTAATTACAAAATTAATATGGTTTAGAGAAGTAAAAACTATTTGTGAATTAATTTTGTAATTTGACAGAATTCATAATGCTAAATAGAGCATGTTGAAAGAATGATTGTTTGGTTTAAATGCATATTATAGTAATTGTGTAATGTAATGAAGTTAATGGTTCTCTACTAAAGAATGTGTTACCTGAAATATGTGATCTATGAAGCGTGTTTAGAGTACACAAGAAGAAGAATAAATCTTCTGGTTGAATGTGAAAGGCTCAACGTGTGTGTCTCGTCTTTCTCATACCACAGCATCACACGTTGAGAGATCATCTTACACCTTACCCTCCACCATCCAAGGTTGCAGGGTAACAAATTTGGGGGCTCGTCCGGGATAGCGCCTCCTGCTGGCTTGGTGCTATCCAACAAAGAACCGTGGGATCCTGACTTCCTGTTCTATGAGCTGATGACCTAAAGCAAGACTTCAGGTATCCAGAGATGACGACGCTACATGAGCTTCAGTGGGAGATCCAGCAGCTGCTTCACCAACTGATTAAGGATGCTAGAAGAGACCTGCTTCACCAGCTAGCAGTATCATGCCAAGATGAGGTGGGAGAAGACAT
>JBBPBX010042711.1:0-28268 GCA_038048925.1 Garcialebias charrua | reverse complement strand
ATATTAACCGTCTCCGTCCTTCTCTCACACCCCGCTCCACAGCCATCCTGGTGCACAGTCTTGTGACTTCCCGTATTGATTACTGCAACTCCCTTCTCTACGGCCTCCCCAACAAATCTCTCCACAAGTTACAGATGGTCCAGAACTCAGCTGCCCGTGTCATCACTCAAACCTCCTACTATAACCACATCACTCCTGTCCTGCAGCAGCTCCACTGGCTCCCGGTTAAATCACGCATCATCTTCAAAATTCTACTCCTCACGTTCAAAGCTATCCACAACCTTGCCCCTCCTTATCTATCTGACCTCCTACAAATCTCCATCCCATCACGCTCTCTCAGATCCTCCTCTTCACTACATCTCCATGTACCCTCTGCCCGCCTCTCCACCATGGGGAGCAGGGCCTTCACCTGCTCTGCCCCTCACCTCTGGAACGCCTTACCGCCAGACCTCCGAAACACCGCCTCCCTTTCTCTGTTCAAGACTGCCCTGAAAACACATCTCTTTAGACTAGCTTATATTAACTTTACTAAATGTATTTTTATTATTTTGCATTTTATAATCTTTATGTATTTTATATTTCAATTTGTCACTGTTATTGTTTGATCTGTAGCATACTGTATTGGTTTGTTAAGTGTCCTTGGGTGTCCTGAAAGGCACTTTTAAATAAATGATGATGATTATTATTATTATTATTATTATATAGATCAGCTTTGGGCTGCAGCTAGACATTCAGGCTCAGACACTGAATGGTTCAACTAAAAAACTTCAACTAAAAAATATGAACACATAACCCCTGTCTTGGCTTCTCTTCATTGGCTCCCTGTCTGCTATCGAATTGATTTTAAGATTTTATTGCTTGTTTTTAAAATCTTAAAAGGTCTGGCCCCGTCATATTTATGTGATCTTATTAATATCCACACTCCTGTAAGAGCACTTCAGTCTACCAACCAGTTTCTCTTAGATGTCCCCAGATCCAAAATGAAATCTAGAGGTGATCGGGCTTTTGCGGTTGCTGCTCCAAAACTGTGGAACAGTTTACCTGAGAATGTAAAGACCGCTCAGACTGTTGACACTTTTAAATCTTCACTTAAGACTCATCTCTTTTACTTGGCATTTGATCCTCGCAGAATCTGAGATCAAATTTTGAGCAGATTTTATTGTTGTTGTGTATTTACTGATAGCTTTATTATGTTTAGTGGCACTAGATGCATTTTACTCTGTTTTTTTTTTAACTGTAAAGCACTTTGGTCGACTTCGGTTGTTTTTATGTGCTATATAAATAAAATTGACATTGACATTGACAATGGTTGCATTTTTAACAGCTGCTGAATAAACATACAGCTTCCATCAAAGCCGTAAAACGTAGTTACTTCTTATCTCAGAACTTCAAAGATCTAAATAATCCTAAACGATTCTGGAAAACCATGAAATTTCTCTCTGGCAGCTCTCATTCATCTGATCTGCCATCACAACTTCTTGGTAACTTTGTTCCTGTGTCAAATAAGCACAAGATCCTAAATAGTTTCAAAATACATTTTGTTGCTTCAAGTTCCTTGTTTGTCACAATTACTAATAATAATAATAAATAATAAACTTTATTTGTATAGCACCTTCCTACAATGCCTTGCATTGACCAAGGTGCTTAACAGAATAAAAAGATGAATAAACTGGAACAATAAATCAATGAAAATAGAATAAGAAACAACAGCAATAAAAGAAGGCAATGGAAATAAAAATGCTACATACTAAAATACCAAAAGTAATAAAAGTTACACACTGAAAGCTTTTTTGAACAAGTGGGTCTTCAGTCTGGTTTTGAACAGAGTCAGATCAGAGGTGGCACGCAGCTCAAGGGGGAGACTGTTCCAGGCTTTTGGGCCGGCAACAGAAAATGACCGGTCTCCCCATTGTTTGTACCTTGAGCGAGGCACCTCCAGCAGGTGTTGACTGGCAGATCGTAAAGCTCTGCCGGGCTGGTGGACTTCCAAAAGTTCTGAGATGTAGAGAGGTGCAAGTCCATTCAGAGCTTTGAAGACAAACAGCAGCAGCTTGAACTGTATCCTGAACTGAACCGGGAGCCAGTGTAGAGAGGACAGGACAGGAGTGATGTGTTCATATTTTCGTGTGTTGGTCAAAAAGCGCGCGGCAGAGTTCTGTACAAGCTGTAAACGGGAGATGGAGGATTGATTAATACCAACATACAAAGCATTACAATAATCAAGTCTGGAGGTCACAAAGGCATGGATGGCCTTCTCCAGATCACCACGGCTGAGAAATGACTTGACTTTGGAGAGCAGACGGAGCTGGAAAAAGCTGGTCTTGACAACAGAACTGATCTGTTTATCAAGCTTTAAGTTGGAGTCAAGCTGCACTCCAAGATTTCTGACCACCGGGTTGAAGTGGGGGAGGGGAAAACCAAAACTGGGACTGGGAAGGATGTTGCTGGTGTCATCAGGTGCACCAAATAAAATGCATTCAGTTTTATCTGTGTTTAGGTGGAGGAAGTTTTGAGAGAGCCAGTGCTTAATGTCATTTAAGCAGTTGACAAGAGTGTTTGAACTGAGTGAGGGGTTGGGAGTGACTGGCAGATAGATTTGTAAATCGTCTGCATACATGTGAAAAGACAGGTTATGACGTGCAATGATTGATCCTAATGGCAGCATGTAAAGAGAGAAGAGGACTGGCCCTAGAATAGATCCCTGTGGTACGCCAGAGGTCAGAGGGGTTGATGAAGAGGAGGACAGATCACCTATCATGACAGAAAAAGTTCTCCCAGACAGGTAAGATTTGAACCACTCAAGCACAGCTCCCTGGAGGCCAACCTGCTGAGACAAACGGTTGATTAGTACCTGATGGTCGACGGTGTCAAAAGCTGCTGAGAGGTCTAACATCACCAGCAGAGCAGGGTTTTTTGCATCCAGGGACAGAAGAATGTCATTCTGCACTTTGAGCAGTGCAGATTCAGTACTGTGACGAGCTCGAAAACCTGACTGAAATTTTTCAAACAGGTTGTTGAGCTCTAGAAAAGATTGAAGTTGAATAAAAACAATCTTTTCTAGGACCTTTGATAGAAATGACAGATGGGAAACTGGCCTGAAATTAGAGAGAGCTGTAGGATCTAGGCCTGGTTTTTTGAGAAGAGGCCTGACCACAGCATGTTTGAAAGCAGATGGCACAAAACCTGAAGATAGACAGCTGTTAATAAATGACAAAACACAAGGACCAATTACATCAAAGGATTGTTTGAACATTTTAGAGGGAATGATGTCCAGAGAACAGTTAGTTGGTTTCATCTGCTGAACCACCTTGATGAGGTGAGGCAGTGAAACCAGGTCGAACTGGTCAAAAACAGCAGTGGTTATTGCAGATGCACATGATTGGACAGTGTTGGATGGACTGACAATGTTCTGCCTGATAGAGTCTATTTTGTTGACAAAATAGCTCTGAAAGTCGTCACAGGTAGACTGTGTGGCAGTTTTCAGAACATTGACAGATGGATTGATAACAGACTGGAGTGTGTTGAATAGCGTCTTCGGCCGGTTGGAGCTGGTGGTGATTAAATTGGAGAGGTACTGTGACTTGGCCTGCTTCACAGCATTTTGATAATCACAGAGACAGTCTCTCAGTATTCCCTGAGATACATGAAGCCGGTCGCGCCTCCATTTTCGCTCTGCTTTTCTGCAACGTTGTCGAAGAGCTCGCGTCGTTTCGTTGAGCCATGGTGATGGTCTGTTTTTTGAAGATGCCTGTTTGCGAGGAGCGATGGAGTCCAAGATCGTTGTGCAGGTGTGATGGAAGGAGGTGATGAAGTCCTCAGGATGTAGAGATGGGTCCAGGCTGACAGCAGAGCAAAAGTCAGTGCTCTTAAAGGCATCAGTGAACTGACTAATGGAAAACCAGCTACTTCTCTTTTAAGATAAACATCTACAAATCAAATCTCTCTTACAAGTCAATCTTCAGTAAACCACACCTTTTCTTTTTTACTGTTTTTGGTTAGCAAGGTTAATAAATTGTTAAAATGTCTGCATTCTAAAAAATTCTGCAGGCTCTGGTGGCCTTTATCCTTATTCCTTAAGGCTGGCCAGTACACATATCATTGCAGAACAGGTGTCCCACATCTTTGACCTACCTATAAGCCAAAATACTGTTCCAAATGCTTGGAAAACAGCATTGTACTACCTTTTTTGAAGGGAGGTGACCCCCCCATATTGAACAATTATCAAGCAATCTCTTAACTCTGTATTTTAGCTAAGGTCATACAAAAACTGATAAACTCTCAAATCAAGAAGTATTTGGATTATTTTAACATGTTATTTTCCCATAAATCTGGTTTCAGGAAACATCACAGCACAATAAGTGCTTTGCTGAAGGTTTTTAATGACATTGTTGAAGCATTGTTTGCCAAGGATTTTTGTGCTGCACATTTCTTAGACCGCCTCAAGCGTTTGACACTGTGGATCAGGACATCCTGTGTCATAAGCACTCAGAAATTGGTTTCTCAGATCACATCATTGGTTGGTTTTCTAACTATCTCCCAGATCGGAGACAATGTGTTCAATATAATGGTACTTTTTCCAGTTATCTAACTTTTAACAAAGGTATACCACAAGGTTCAGTCTTAGGACCCACCCTCTTCACAATCTACATAGGTGATGTAGGTCAGAGTATCCCTAATGCATGATACAGTTTATTGTTGAGCTATAACAGTTGCTAAGGTTTTCCAGCTTTTACAATCTGCTTTCAACATCATCCAGTCATATTTCCCAGCAGTTCTTCTTTCTATTTTATCTTCGAATGGTGTTCCTATTCAGTTTGTCGATTCTTACAAATACCGTATTTTCCGCCTGAAAGGTTGCTTCGTTATATAGATCGCTTTGTCCAATTATTGGGAATGAATTGGAAAAATCCATAAACAGATTGCACCTTTATTTAGGTCGCATCTATTATGCGTCACCGCTACGCGACGCGTCAGTGCCTCATTTGCCTTGCTGAAAATGGCGGCCACAGAAGCATGCACGGAAGGACTTTACAAGATTAACAGGGTAAAAACAATTATTTGTTTGCTAAAAATTATAGCTGACATTATAGCACAAGGGTTCCTGAGCTTAACCGTTCCTCAATAAATTCACGAAATGGTCAAATCTGCTGGATTTAAATTGTTTCGCTTTGACGTCTTCCAAACGGTCGCGTGCACTGTGAAAATAAATTATAAATGAATCGAATTTCATCCCAAATGTTTCATACAGGTCAACAGTTTGTAAATGAATACCAAATAATTACTTTCTGTAAGCTGAAAGAAAATCCGCAGAGTGGTTTATGAGTTATTTAGACAAATAATAGCAGGAAAATAACCCGAAGCTAACGCGGCACGTTTACGTCTATAAAACATCGAATTTTATCTCAAAAACTGTTGACCTATGAGAATATAGGTCAACAGTTTGTAAATCAACACCAAATAATTACTTTCTGTAAGCTGAAAGAAAATCAGCCGAGTGGTTTATGAGTTATTTGCTGCTATTTGCTACAAAGTACAAGGTAAAATCAACTAAGCTAGCGCGACACATTGACGTCTATAAAAAAATCTAAATTTATTTTAAATAACTCCAACAGCTTACAGTTTGTAAATGAACATCTTGTGATTACTTTCTGTACGTTTGAAAAAAAATCTGCGGTGTGGTTTGTGAGTCACCATGTGTCGTTGTGTCCCTGGGCAAGACACTTAACCCCGAGTTGCTCCCGGTAGGTCTGGATGGCGCCTTGCAAGGCAGGCTACCACTACTGGTGTATGAATGTGTGAATGAATGGGTGGATGGCTGGTATTGTAAAGCGCTTTGGGGCTCCTCACAGGGGGCTGGAAAGCGCTATATAAATAAGCTCCATTTACCATTACCATTATGAGCTATTTGCTGCTATTTGCTCAAACGTACAAGGAAAAACAACTAAGCTAATGCTAATCGCTAGCTCCACATCTACGAAGTTAAAGCAGCTAATTTTATCTCAAACATCTCATACAGCTAACAGTTTGTAAATGTCCACCCAGTATTACTTTCTGTAAGTTTCAAAAAATCTGTCCTATGTTTCAGTAGTTTATACATCCAGAGCAGGAGGCCTGGCTGCGACAGAGTGAATCCGACCAGAGGAGGCTGCCGGTCGGACACATGAGTTGGAAACGGTCGGTGGACTCTCTGGAAGAAGTGTCCCTCATAGCAGAGGACTCCGAGGCGGACCCATTTAGGTCCGCCCTGCGTCCGCTTTGCATGTCTACGTTTTGCGCCTCAGGAGCAGCTCTGCTCTGGATCAGGGCTCAGCCGACACTCGAGCAACCGCTACACTGTCAACGTAACGGATCCGGCCTTGATTCGTGGTACGTAGGTTGCTTCAGGCGTTTTGGATTGCTCTGCCTGCCTCATTTGAATCAGCATTCTGAGGCGGATGTTCATTTGCGCGTGCGCTTTTTAAAAAATGGTAAATGGATGGTAAATGGAGCTTATTTATATAGCGCTTTCCAGCCTCCTGTGAGGAGCCCCAAAGCGCTTTACAATACCAGCCATCCACCCATTAATTCAGACATTCATACACATAGTGGTAGCCTGCCTTGCAAGGCGCCATCCAGACCTACCGGGAGCAACTCGGGGTTAAGTGTCTTGCCCAGGGACACAACGACACATGGTGGACAGATGCGGGATTCGAACCTCCAACCTTTTGATCGGGGGTCGACTGCCATTACCACTGTGCCACGGCCGCTCCGGTTTTAAACCAGTCTTCAGTTACGGGCGTTGTTCGAGCTGGATACAGCTACAGAGAGAGACGTCTCCTTCGGTGGATTAACTTCTTGCACTGTAAGTAAACTCTTCAAACAGATGAAAGTGGGAATTCCGGTTGATTGGCGAGAGTTCACTTCAGAGAAATTTAAATTTTAACCCTACGATTCGCACTTACTATGAACTGGTTTCTTCTGCTCTTTAAACTGTTTGCTAGCGTTGTATGCTGGTCGTTTGTGGGTTTCACATGCTTTATTTTAAGTGTTTTCTTTGAGCTACGTGACCCGACCGTGTTAGGCTAACTGCTAGCTCAAAAGCTAAGAATCAGGCGAGTCATCCTAGTTTTAAACTGTGTTTCTGTTTCTTGACTTTGTTCTAGTGCTTCCTTGCTGGCTCTTGTTTTGAGCTTCATTCTTTGATGTGTTTTAAATTACGTGAATCGCTGTTGAGTGGTTCTGCCAGGTTCTTCGGGTTTGTGCTAAGCTAATAAGATTTGGTTCGGATCGATTCGGATTGAATTCACATTTAAGCTGAAATCAGGAGAATGGTTTTAAACAGTGTTTTATTTATTCATTTATTTTTTCTGCCCTTTTTTTGATTTTTAGTTATTTTTCAGGACTTCTTGTTTCAATGTATTGAGAGCTAGTTTTCACTAGCCTTAGCTTAACAGGCCTGGGGCCTGTGTGCCAGAAGTGACTGCTTCGTTTGTAGATAATGATACATTTAACAAATGTTCTCATGTCGGTTCTGGAGGAGTGGTTCTGATCTGAAGAAAGCTCGAGTCTGTGCTTTTGAAAAACCATTAACTAGCCAGGCCCCCATAGGTTTCACAGAGCTAATGCTAGTGGAGCTAGCCTAGCTAGCTCACGTTAGCAGCCAGAAACAACATGGCTGCCGAGAACAGCATGCCCCCTGAGTGAACGCTCTAAGCTCTAGAAATTTTTTTTGGCAGATTAATTTAAATAAAAACGGTCCAGTGATTTAGTTATCATTATAGTTCTAAAAACTCATAAATAATACATAAATTAAACAATATAACTAAGGTAGGTGAGTAATCTTTAAACTAATGAACAATTATGCAAGTTTTTTTTATCATGCAGCTGCAAGTTAATTATATTACTGCACAATAGCACAGTGGACATGTGTCATTATGTAGAAAATTTGATATCACCCTTACCTGTCTAATCCTTTGATATAGGAGGGGATATTTTTTTCCCCAGTGATCTAAATAATATCCCAATTTTCTGAGATACTGAATTTAGGGTTTTCATTAGTTATCAGTTATAACCATCAACATTAAAAGAAATAAACATTTGAAATATATCAGTCTGTGTGTAATGAATTAATATAATATACAAGTTTCACTGTTTGAATGGATTTACTGAAATAAAACTATTAGAAAAGGACATTAAATAATAAAGTCAAACTGTTATAAAGCATTTGATTCTGATAATCTCTTTCATTCTTTTTGGGATGAGTCAGAGCTGATGGAGATGCTACTGTGGCACTTGTTACCATCACCAGTGACCATGACACAAATCCAGTTCACTACGAGCATGAACTTTGTCAGCCTGTGAAAGTTGGAATGTTCATTGAAAGTGACATCATTGTCAGCTGTCCCAGATGTGTGGATGCCTTCCTGCTGTTTGGGCTCACCTCAGGTATCCCAAAGCACTTACCAACACTTTTGAATGTGTTCAGAAGATTTTACCTGGTCTAGAAGATAAATTGTCGGCCAGGTTACAAACTCTCAAGAATGACTTGATGAAGAGTTGTACAGTATTTAATGCATCTCCCCTGCCTGGAGTTCAAAGTTTGTTTGTTTTTTTGACAAGAAACAAGAGGCTGTGCAGAGCAGCATGTTAAGGTTCGTCACCAAGGTCTCTGCAGCTCCTCCAGGATCTGCTGGTGCACCAGAAGAACCTACTCCAGCCAGTCCTCCTGGAGCAAGCCAGGAGGAGTCCATGGACAACTCACCCTCTCCACAGTAAAAGACGCCTCCCCCCTCCCCGCTCCCTCCCTCCAGGTACAGTAATGAAATGTTGTTTTTATTTTTCTGAGTTGTGTCATGTTACACACAGTAACTTCATCTGTTAATCAATTTGTATCTGCTTATGTTCACAGCCTGCTGCTCCTCCTCCTCCACCTCCTCTCCACCAGCTCCACCATCCCATCACTGACCTGCCCACCTTCACATACCACCACAGCATTGTCGGAAAGGTACAGTAAACACATGTCAATGTTTTTTCCTTTATTTTTTGTTTTATGCTACATCTACTGTAATCATCACCTCTCTCTCGACAGCCTCCAAAGCGTCACGCCCCCTGGTCCGTCCACACATGTGCACCACATCACACAGGTAAGGAGAAGTTGTTGCTGTCTGTGTTCTCATTTCTGTAGATGTTGACATCTGTCAGAGTCAGAGAGTCTTTATTGTCATTTGCACCGCATGTGGTACATGTGATGAAAACGAGATTATGTACACGAGGTCCCAGTTACATCCAACAACAAATGAAAGAGAAAAACAGTAATAACATCTAGAACTAACTAAGAAAAACATCAACTAGTAATACACTAAGCCTAATATAGTGGGAATAAACAGCAGCACGAACATGAGTTTGTATGAGCAGATGGTCACAGATGAACACAGATGAACACAGCAACAAGAAAACAGATCAGCATCAGCACAATGTGATATTTTGCAGTGTTTATTTTTTATTTTATTTTTATTTATTCATGAGTCTAACAGCCTCAGGGTAGAAGCTGTTCCTCAGTCTAGTGGTTCTACACTTGATGCTCCTCAACCTCCGTCCTGAGGGGAGTGGGGCAAAGAGTGAGTGTGCTGGATGAGTGAGGTCTTTCATGATGCAGGTGGCTCTTTTCCTGCATCTGGAGGTGTAAATGTCTGTGATTGTGGGGAGACTGACTCCAACAGACTTCTGTGCAGCCTTCACCACTCTCTGCAGAGCTTTCCTCTCTTCAACTGTGCAGCCTCCATGCCACACGTTGATGCTGGAGCACAGGATGCTCTCCACTGCACACCTGTAGAAGGAGGTGAGGACTGGGCTGCTCAGACCAGCTCGTCTCAGCCGTCTGAGGAAGTAGAGTCTCTGATGACCTTTCTTGATCAGGCTGGTGGTGTTGTTGCTCCAGCTGAGGTTATCATTCATGTGTACACCCAAGTATTTGTAGCTGGAGACCACTTCCACTGCAGACCCACCTATTTTCAGTGGGGCATGGGTGTGTTTGTTCCTTCTGAAGTCCACAATCATCTCCTTTGTCTTCTTCACATTCATGTGAAGATTATTCTCTTTGCACCAGCTCTCCAGGTGTTCCACCTCCTGTCTGTAGCTGGACTCATCATTGTTTGTGATGCATCCCACCACCGCTGTATCATCTGCAAACTTAACAATATGTGACCAGCCACTCCAAATCCAGGAACAAGTTGGCACAGCTCTAACTGAGAAAAAATCAATAAACCTTCAACTTCTGAGAAATTAGTGAAAATCGTTTTTTTGCAAAATGTACCAGTTGAAGTTGTGAAGAAACCATCCCATGCTTTAAAAAACACTTTATAAGTGTTTAAACTGATAAACTTTGTGTTAGAAATCAGTTTGTTTTCAGAGTAAAACCAAGCCGCAGTGATTTGCGTACTGGGGGCGGGGACCCTCACAGCTGATTAACATGCGGGACTTGTTTGGCTGGTATCAGAGCTTTGTTACTGGCTTCGGCCAATAACGTGCAGCTTTGAAAGAAGCACATGGCTACTTAACATCTATAGATCGCCCAGTGGACACAAGGAACAAGGAAAATAATAAAATAAAGCCGATCAAAGCGTCAGAGCTGTCAGCTGTTTTTCCGACCGACCCGAGGGGAAAAAAAAGAAGCCTTTACTGCGTGCGCAAGCAAATCGCAAGCAAATCAGTTTCCATCCTACATAATACATCCATCCATACGTCCATCCATCCATCCATCCACTATCTTTATTTCATTAGACAAAGCAGACACACGTAATCACCGCGCCATGCGCGCAGCCACTGCGGTAAAGTGAGCCTCCACTCGGCTCCGTGTCTGCAGCCATGGTCTGTGTCCAGCTGCGCATCGCGCAATCACACGCGTTGGATTGGCTTAGGTTTTACAAATCGCAGCAAAGAAACTAAAATTTAAAGCACGATAATGGTGCACCAATTATGCAGATTCAACTGGCCGTTTGAAAAGGTAAAATGTACAGTTAACATCGGATGGATCAGCCGTTCTCACGCAGCTGTCAGCTGCTGTCAGCTGCTGTCATCATGATAAAAAAGCTGAATGGAGCAGCGTGTTTAATTAAAATAGCCTTGTTTTTCCCAGATAATTTTGCTCTAAAATGTTTTTGTTTATCTTTATGTAAGGTTATCTTTAGAATTTATTTTTCATGTTAATATATATTTGGTGAAACAAGAAATCTTATCTTTCTTTCTTTGAAATACATTATTTGGATGAATGGATGGATGGAAACCGACCAGCCCACAAAAGCTTAATAAAAAAGACCTACAGCAAAGATAAGGCCTTTCTGCCCTGATGACACAAAAGTCATGTAGCACCAACACCTTTGTGACATCTAAAATAAGTCTGTGCAGGAGCTTGGTGTGTGTAAAGCCTTATTTTATTTTGTTTTCCCCCTGTCTAACCTTCTTAGATGCAACATAAGCATCTCCTGAATTTACTCAACATCTTCAGCTATTATACAAACTTTTCCAGTGTCATCAACTTTATAAAGTGCATTCCTGTCCTGTAGGGGAGACCGGGTATGGTTGTAACACTTTTTGCTCCAGCACCTTTAACTCACAGAATTTTTGAGCTAGAGTTTTCAAACTTTTATACAAAATACCCACATTTGTTGACTACAAATGGCACCAATTCAAACCTCTGCAAGAATATCACAGACCTCATGAGTTCATGTCAAATACATGGTGGTCCTTTGTTACAACCACACTTGCTGGGGTAAGTTGTAACAATTAGACAAAATAAGCAAAAACAGAGGCCACACCATGTGATATGCTTCAAAAAGAGGTTTACTGAATTAAAAGAACAATACAAGAACAAAATGTCTCTCTCTCTTTCTGTGACTGACCATAACTCAAATACAGGTGGTCCCCGACTTACGAGCACATCGACTTACAACGTTCCGGACTTACGAGCTGACTAACGAATAGTAAAGTTGTACAGAACATACAGAAAATACAGCACTGGAATGTGTTTTTAGATGAAAGTGTGTTAGCTAACTGTTTGTAAACAAAGTTCTGTGCATGTTTATGAACCACGTTTGTGTTGAAAAATGGGTTCGTAGTAGCGCTAGCATACATTTTCCAACTTAGTCGGGGACCACCTGTATACTGTTTGTGTGTGCATGTGTGTAAATTATTCTACTAGAACAATCTTCCTTAACATGTAGACCTATAATGCCTAAATATAATATAATGCCATATAAGGCCTAAATATGTGTTACAACCCACCCCAACCCTGTCAGCCATGTTTAGCTAGCTGTAGTAGCATAGTGGTTTGAAATTAGCACAGGAAAATGCATCACATTTTGCCTGAGAAATTACACTTTCATCTAATGTAAGTTATATGGTTTTATCTGCAACAGTATAAGTACTAAACAAAATATAGTCATGGTCAAAAAATTTACTTTCTTACCTCAAAATCAGTTTTTTCTCCTTAGTATCTGCATGTACCTGTTTCCAGACTTGACAATCACAATATGGTATTGTGGAGGAAGCGGGTAAACACTGAAATGATCATGTGAATCCTATCTTATCCCTGATTGGTGGAACTGGTGGTGTTACAACTCTCCCCATGTTACAACTATACCCGGTCTCCCCTACCTTTAACACCATTTTTATTATACTTTTACTGCTGTTAATATCATAATTTTTACCATTGGTGTGTGATACTGTTCATTAAATTTTTAAACCTCTTTTATGTTGTGTGTGTGAAGCACCTTGATAACAGTTTATCTGTTTTTTTTTTTCATTCAAGCTTTATTTATACAGGCTAGCCTCGTTGAGCCACGGGGACTCATTTACAAGAGGGACCTGTCTCACTCACACCTAGGGTCAATTTTAGAGTTACCAATCAGCCTAACATGCATGTTTTTGGACTGTGGGAGGAAACCGGAGCACCCGGAGAAAACCCACGCATGCACGGAGAGAACATGCAAACTCCACCCAGAAAGGCCCCCAGACCGGGATTTGAACCGGGGACCCTTTTAACTGTGCTATATAAATAAAATTGACTTGACTTGACTACTGTAGTTGTGACCCTTATTTTTTGGGGTGGGCTGTAACAAAACAATTAACATTATTAATGTGTAAAACATGTCACAATAACATAAAATACAATTCTTTGTATTAATGTTGTTTTTTTAAAGATCAAAAGGAAGTTTGCCAGTAGGGGTGTAGGAAAAAATAGATTTTTTAAAGACTCTGGATTCTTAGTCCTGGCGATTCAGAATCAATTCTAAATGCTCCAAAATCAATTTTTAAACATGTTTAATTTTACCCTGATGCATGCTCAATAATCCAGGTACAAAAATCTAAAAAAGCTAAGTCTGGTATTCAGCTCAGTCTTAACACCCTCTCACAGTGGATGAACCAGTTTGCTGATGACAGCCGAAACCAGCTGCTCACATGATGGAGGACCATCAGCCTAACAATGGATCGTTAGCACCCTGATGGTTGTTTGCTATTCACAGAGGGCTGAGTGATACCAGCAATGACAGCATTATTGTCCCCCTCTTATAATGCTTGAGTTAAAGGTTACTACACTTTGGTAGGCTGAAGTCTGTTTTTGTCTGTATATTTTGAATTATTTGTATGTGATGGACTGGAGACCTGTCCAGGTGCCCTCCGCCTCTCGCACAGTGATGACTGGACATGGACACCAGTGAGCCCCATGACTCTTAAAGGAAGAAGTGGTTAAAGATGATGGATGGATGAATTATTTGTTCCTATATTTTTATTTTATTGTTTTAGAGGAATCCAGGCAACTAAGCTAACCTAATACAGTACTGGTAATTCAAGTTACAGCATTTAATGCATTCCTGTATTATTTGTTTGTATTTTTGGTATGAATATCAAATGATTCAAAAACTTTGATAAAGTACAGAACCTACAATTATTGTTTTAAATAAATGTTCTATTTGTTTACATTGTTGTTAATGTTTTCAGTTTAAAATTATTGTTTTAAATAAATGTTCCATTTGTTTACATTGTTGTTATTCTCAGTTTAAAATTATTGTTTCAAATAAATGTTCCATTGGTTTACATTGTTGTTTAATATTCTCAGTTTAAAATTATTGTTTTAAATAAATGTTCTATTTGTTTACATTGTTGTTAATGTTTTCAGTTTAAAATTATTGTTTTAAATAAATGTTCCATTTGTTTACATTGTTGTTATTCTCAGTTTAAAATTATTGTTTCAAATAAATGTTCCATTGGTTTACATTGTTGTTTAATATTCTCAGTTTAAAATTATTGTTTTAAATAAATGCTCCATTTGTTTACATTGTTGTTTATTCTTTTCAGCTTGTCAGTTACAAAGCTGAAACAGGGTATATGCAGAAATTCGAGAGTTGAATTTAATACCTTTTAATACCTTTTTAATACCATCAAAATATTTTTTAATACCATCACGGCACCGAGCTGTAACCGTAGCGGCAACCTGTTGTATTTCAGTTTAGAGCAACTAATTGTAAAGTGATAAGATTACTGTCATTTTCTTCCTAAACTTTGGTAGTAAATGTAGTTTTATAACAATTACTGGATACAGTACATCAATTTGCTTCTTGCCTCAATAAAAGCACTGACCTATTTGTTATTTAAATCTAACCCAAGAGAAAAAGTTTAATTGTTCCCACACACAGCATATCTCTAATGGCAAACAAAAAACTGTAAACTTGAAAACAGAACAGTTTAGTTAAAATAATTCAACACTGAACACATGCATAATTCAAAAAGAGAGGGAGAAAAATAATAACTACTGTATTTTTCATCCTGTAAGTTGCAGTTTTTTGCATAATTTACATGCCTTGCAACTTATAGGACGAAGTGACATATTTATAGATTTTTTCCCCATATTTATAAACCATTTGACTGAAATATGACCGTTTCCATTCATTCTGACTGAAAAAAAAAAAAAAACTGCAGTTCCTGACGTGCCTTTAATGACAAATTAAAAAAAGTTCAAGACAAAAACAACTGGACTTTATTTATTATACTATTTATTATACTATTATACTATACTTTGTTTTTTTTATTGCACTTTTTAGAATTCACCATGTCCTGGATGACTGAGAATCTTCACTAGCTATTAATGACCCAATCGGCCTGCCATACTCTCCCCACCTCTCTGCTTGCTTCAATCCAGCAGCCAGATGCACCGCCCCGGCGAAATGCAGCTAATTTGACCATTAAAGTGCATTTATTAAGAAAATGATAGACAGAAACACACCTCTGCTATAATTTCGAGCTAACAAATAATTGTTTAGGTATTTTTCTTGTTAAATGACGGCGAAACGAGCCGCGCTCCTTTTTCCTGTTTTCACTGCTGAGCGATCACACTGTGCACACAGGCAGCGACACTTTTTTTTTTTAAATAAAGCCGATTTAAACATTAAAGTACATTTATTAAGAAAACGTTAGACTGAGACACACCTTTTGCTATAATTTCGAGCTAACAAACAATTGTTTAGGTAAATTTCTTGTTAAATGTCGGAAGATAAAGTCGCGCTCCTCTTTCCTGTTTCTTTTTACAGACTGATCAGCCTCGGCCAGCTGTAGGTGCGCGCGCACACTGACTGACGATATGACGTCTTTGTTTTAGCTAAGGTCCTACTTGGAACATAAAATTAGAAAAGATAAATAAATTCACAGACCTTTTTTAAGACGCCAGAAAGGGAAAAATATAGTTGTGTAGGTTTTAAAAAATTTAATACCTCGTCAGATGACGTTTATTACTTTTTAATACTTTTTAACACTAGAAGTCCAAGAGAAGGGTCATTCAACATTTCTACCTTTGGAACCCAGAGACGGGTCGAGTGACCCGAAGGATTTTAGCTAACATCCTATAATGAGCTGTTAACAGGCGCTTTTGTTTTGTAAATAAGGCCATTACTGGCGCACCACAGGAGGGGGCACACTAATTTGACTAAGGCTGCGCTTTTTTGCGCAAGTGAACTTGGCTTCTAAATCCCCCGGTCCCTTTCAGTGGGCTACATATGTTGGTCCGTCACTTGACCTCAGGTCATGTGACCTATGTTGGTCCGTCAGTTGACTTCATGTTGTGTGACCTGTGCTGGTCCGTCACTTGACCTTAGGTCATGTGACCTGTGTTAGTCCGTCAGTTGACCTCAGGTCAAGTGACCCGTGTTGGTCCGTCAGTTCACCTCATGTCGTGTGACCAGTGTCGGTCCGTCAGTTGACCTCATGCCGTGTGACCTGTGTCTGTCCGTCACTTGACCTCAGGTCATGTGACCTGTGTCGGTCAGTCAGTTGACCTCAGGTCATGTGACCTGTGTCGGTCCGTCAGTTGACCTTAGGTCATGTGACCTGTGTTAGTCCGTCACTTGACCTCAGGTCATGTGACCTGTGTCGGTCAGTCAGTTGACCTCATGCCATGTGACCTGTGTCGGTCAGTCAGTTGACCTCAGGTCATGTGACCTGTGTTGGTACGTTAGTTGACCTCATGCCGTGTGACCTGTGTCAGTCCGTCAGTTGACCTCATGTCGAGTGACCAGTGTCGGTCCATCAGTTGACTTCATGTCGTGTGACCTATGTCGGTCCGTCAGTTGACCTCAGGTCATGTGACCTGTGTCATTTTGTCAGTTGACCTCAGGTCATGTGACCTGTGTTGGTCCGTCACTTGACTTCATGTTGTGTGACCTGTGCTGGTCCGTCACTTGACCTCAGGTCATGTGACCTGTGTTGGTCCGTCACTTGACCTCAGGTCATGTGACCTGTGTTGGTCCGTCAGTTCACCTCAGGTCATGTGACCTGTGTCAGTCCGTCACTTGACCTCAGGTCATGTGACCTGTGTCGGTCAGTCAGTTGACCTCAGGTCATGTGACCTGTGTCTGTCCGTCAGTTGACCTCAGGTCATGTGACCTATGCTGGTACGTCAGTTGACCTCATGCCGTGTGACCTGTGTCGGTCCGTCTGTTGACCTCATGTCGAGTGACCAGTGTCGGTCCGTCAGTTGACTTCATGTCATGTGACCTGTGTCTGTCCGTCAGGTGACAGACAACAATAGGTCAAGCATGTTTTAGAACACAGCAATGGGCCACCTGCATGTGCCGGCACGCACCGTATATACATGCGCCAAGGACAAGGAGAGAGACTACTGGTAAGCAAAATAATTTATTTGACAGAACATCAAAGTTACAGGATAGTCAGCACAGCAGAATGAGACAATTTCATGCATAAAACTGTTCTGGAGCAGACAAAGCTTTCCGTTCAGTGGATGTCCCAAAATGTTCAACTGTGAGATAACTTCAGGGTTTGTTATGTGTGAATTCAGGTCAGGGCCTCTCTTCTGACTCAGGGGGGAAGTGCAAGCAGAGTCTTACTTACCTGGTGGAAACATTGGAATGCAGTTTGTGCAGTCTGGTGTGGTGGGGGTGTCTGAGTTGTGTGCACGCATATTTATAACAAAAGGCAGTTAATGGCCCACTAATGTGGACCCATTAATGGTTGGTTTGGACTAAGGGTCTTTTGACCCTCTTTCAGGACTTCTGGGGGGAGGTCGAAAATCCTGGGACTTCTGGCCTTAATTTGTGTTAATTTCATTTACTACCTTTTACTACCTTTTACAACCCCGCGGATACCCTGTGAAACTAAATTTATGACCATTTTAATAGAAAATCATTTTTGAATCAAAAATTGTTTCTGAATCGAAAAATTGATTTTGAATCGAATCGTGATACCAAAAATTGGAATCAAATCAATTCTCCAGACACTGAGAGATTCATACCCCTATTTGCCAGCAAAGCTGAAATTCTGCACACCTTCCTAGGCAGAGTCTGTGTTGACAGTCAGTTCTGGGGGTTGGGTTAACGCAAATTAATGTAAATGAACAGCAATTGTTAACACCCCCAGGTAATGCTTCTGGAATGGGGACATTCTTCCAAAACTTTGAAGCCTGTTTTCTCCCTAATCTTATTTGCAGATTGCCAACATTGAAATGGCTGTATCTTCTTCATTTTTTTTTTTTGAGCGACATGTGTTTGGCATCATCGGATAGCTTAGAACCCACACTTTAAGATTCTGTAAATAACTCAAAATGACCCAGGGGAGACTTGTTCCTGGTTTTGCCACGTCAGTCACATATGACAGCCTGGAAGTGTGGCTGTACAATCATATGTGAGCAGAGTGAACAGAAGGGGGCTCAGCACACATCCCTGAGGAGAGCCAGTGCTGAGGGTTATGGTGGAGGAGGAGAAGTTGTGGATCTTCACGGACTGTGGTCTGTCTGTTAAGAAGTCTAGTACCCAGTTACAAATAGAGGGGCTTAGTCCAAGTGTAGATAGTTTGTCTATCAGAGTTTGGGGGATCATGGTGTTGAAGGCAGATGTGAAGTCCACAAAGAGCAGACGCACGTATGAGTCCTTCTGATCCAGGTGGGTGAGAGCAGTGTGGACCACGGAAGAAATGGCGTCCTCTGTTGATCGGTTCTCACGGTATGCGTATTGATGAGGGTCCTCATTGATGTTGACGGTTGCCTTGATGTGGGACATGACCAGTTTCTCAAAACATTTAGCGACTATCGGGGTGAGGGCCACCGGTCTATAGTCATTCAGACCAGTCACTGTGGAGCTCTTTGGGACTGGGATGATGGTCGCGGTCTTCAGGCAGGTGGGAACTGACTCCAGTGCAAGTGAGGTGGTGAAGATGTCAGCCAGCACCTCACAGAGCTGGTCCGCACATTCCTTCAGAACTTTCCCTGGGATGTTGTCTGGTCCGGTTGCTTTATGAGGATTAATCTTTCTGAGACTGCCTCTCACTTCTGCTGCGGACACCCTGAGATGCTCTTCATCTGGTGATGAGGTGAGTCTGGTGCTAGCTGGTCTGTTTGGATCATCAAAACGTGCATAAAACTTATTGAGGGCATCAGGCAGAGATGGGGACTCGAGTTTGGGACTCGGACTCGAGTCGCACTTAAGTCACAAAAACAGAGACTTCAGACTCGACTCGGACTTGCATTCAAAAGACTTCCAACTCGACTCGGACTTGCATTCAAAAGACTTCCAACTCGACTCGGACTCGCCATTTGAGACTCGTGAGCATCGAGAATTGTTCTGAACCGGGACTAACTGTGCGGTTTTCCCGAAATCGTTCAAAATATTAATTTGCGATTCCTATGTTCGATGCTAGTTAGCCGACCGGAAGTAGCCGCCACCGAAAACCAACGAAGAAGAATCCACCGGAAGTGTGCATCTGCTATCGATAGCGTACTAATTTAATAAAATGACCAGTCAGGTCAGTGCAGCACTTGCAATAATTTTCTATCATGCAAAGGAGGGTGGAGAAGTAAAATAGTGTCCCGTCTTTGACGCACTCCACCGGATTATTTTCGCTTCGTATCCGACCGGAAGTACAGAGTGGTCCGTCTGCAAAACGCTCCGCCGAACTTTTCGCTGATCGCTACCTCTTCGGCTCCATCAGGTAAATACCGGTAAATAAACTATAAACTACATCTCATACCAACATTAAGGCAGCTAATAAGTTATACTCCGCTTAAAGCGGTAAGTCAGCTCAAATACAAACACGATGCTAACGTTAGCTCGTTTTTTTTTCTTAGACAAACGACCTGAAATGGCTTCACAGTGTTCACCAGTGACTGTCCAAGGTAAATACTGTACGTCAGTGTAACCGAGTGCCACAAAACAGTTACAGCATATGTTGTGAAAAGGTTGCATCCCTTTTCAGATGTGGATTCAATTCAACCATGGATTGCACTTACATTGCACTCAAATCCAACACTTATTAACATTCTTAATTCATTTAAAGTTCTCTGTGTCTTTTAAAATGTTTTAATGTCTCTAGTTTTCATTATTATATAATTTCTGTTTATCTAAAAAAGCTAAGTCTGGTCCTCTGGACATTCAAAAAATAAAACAAAACAAAGCAAAAAAAATGTAGACTGGTCTGTGTGGGTGGGTTTGCGGTACACATCAGTTTGCAAATTTCCTCTATCAGAAACTGAGACCTCACAGTCCAAGAAAGCCAACCTGCCATTTTTTACATCTTCTCGTGTGAACTTGATATATTTATCCACAGAGTTGATGTGATCAGTGAAATGTTGGACTTCCTGAGATTTAATTTTAACCCAGGTGTCATCAACATACCTGAACCAATGACTTGGTGGTCTCCCTGAAAAGGAAGTCAAGGCTTTCTTTTCTACCTCCTCCATGTACAGGTTGGCAACAATAGGAGAAACTGGCGACCCCATAGCACACCCATGTTTCTGCCTATAATATTGCTCCCCATATGTGAAGTAGGTTGACTGCAGGCACAGTTTCAAGAGTTGACACAGTTGCTCTGTGGAAAGTGTGGTCCTGCTGTTCAGAGTGGTGTCTGATTTTAACCTTAAACAGACCACCTCTACTGCTTCATCAACAGGGATGCACGTAAAGAGTGATGTGACATCAAAAGAGACCATTGTTTCATCAGTCTCCATGATGACATCCTTCACCTTCTCCACAAAGTCCATGGTGTTCTGTATGTGGTGTTCTGAGCTGCCAACTAAAGGGATGAGTACAGATGCCAGATATTTGGAAACATTGTAAGTGACCGAGTTAATCATGCTAACAATTGGTCTTAAAGGTACACCTTGTTTGTGGATTTTGGGTAAACCATACAGACTGGGTGTGGCCTCCCCTGGGTACAGTCTGTGGTACAGAATACTGTCAATAGCCTTGTCCTGCTTTAAAATTTTCAGGCAATCTATCAACTTCTTCTTGTAACCACTTCCTGGATCTCTTTTCAGCGGTTCATAAGTGGTTACGTCACTAAGGAGTGACATAACTTTCTCATGATAGTCTTTCTGGTTCAAAATCACTGTGCACCTTCCTTTGTCTGCTGGGAGAATTATGATGTTTTTGTCCTTGCTAAGAGTGTTGAGTGCATCTTTCTCTTCTCTACTGATGTTGGAAGGTGGTGGTTTTGAATGTCCAGAGGACCAGACTTAGCTTTTTTAGATTTTTCTACCTGGATTATTGAGCATGCATCAGAGTAATTTCTGTTTATGTTCTCTTTCATTCCATTATGAGTGAATGTCACAGTTTGAATAATTATTGAATAGGTTAGTTAGGCAATAACAACAGAGCTAATAATTGTACACATTCTCAGTCTTAAAAATGATTTAATAATCTCTTTTTACTGATAATACTGATAAACCTGTTGTTTGTTTAGGAACCTCCCTGCAGTCTGTCCAGAAAGTCTCCACTGGAGGAGCGTTTTGCTGAGGAAGAGGCACAACATAATGTCACAGCTCCATGTCCATGAAGAAACAAATGGAGAGAGGGCTGCAGATACCAGGACATCCCACCAGCTGTTCTGTCTGAAGATCCTGCTGCTGTGGTGGAACCAGGTTAGCCCATCAGTGGGAGCTCAGTAACATGACTGCAGCATCAGACACTGGACAATATTATTTGTACTGTATAATAATAATAATACTGTATATGTTTGTGAGTCCTCCATGTTGGCTCTCTGCCCTGTGAGAAATTCATAGTACCGGTAAATGTAACAAAAAGGAAAAAGTTCATAGCATTAAATTCAAACAGAAGTTCAAATTATTTCATCCTGAAATAACTCTGGCTAACTACTGTAGCTTTTTTATAACATGGAGTTAAACTCAAAGCAGTCTCCTCAGATAAATAGTGTTACCATTATTTTTATATTAAAGTTTCTGTTAACTTATTATTTTTACATTTGATTGTTTCTGTTCAGTGCCCTGAGACAACTTCTGTTGTGACTTGGAGCTATACAGTATAAATAAACTGAACTGAATTGAATTGAGGAGAGACATTTAATGTAATGTTTTGGCCTCTACATTCAGATAAAAATAAGCTGTAACGTGTAGTCAGTCACTGCCTAAAAGGTTGTTAGCAGCTGCTACAAACAAGCTTAGCGTCAGTGTGTTAATCTAATGTTAACCTGGATATTTTTAAAAGGAGAGACATTTAATGTCCATTGTTTGCGAATGAATAGCATACATTCATTCACGGTGTCACTCAAATATTAGGGACTTGACTTGGACTTGACTTGGACTTGAGATCAGAGACTTGAGACTTGACTTGGACTTGAGATCAATGACTTGAGACTTGACTTGGACTTGACCTGGACTTGAGATCAGAGACTTGAGACTTGACTTGGACTTGAGATCAGAGACTTGAGACTTGACTTGGACTTGAGATCAATGACTTGAGACTTGACTTGGACTTGACCTGGACATGAGATCAGAGACTTGAGACTTGACTTGGACTTGAGATCAGAGACTTGAGACTTGACTTGGACTTGCAAAAAATGACTTGTGAGCATCTCTGGCATCAGGCAGAGATGGGTCCCTGGGGCATTGTTTGTTTTTGCCTTTGTAATCTGTTATGCATTTAATACCCTTCCACATGCTCCGTGGGTCTTGTGAGGTGAACTGTCCCTCGATCCTCTGTGCATACGTGGCCTTGGCCTTCTTAATGCCATCCTCCAGTTCATTCCTGCTCTTTCTCAGCTCCACTTTATCTCCTGACTTGAATGCAGTGTCCCTGGCTGCTAGCAAGGCGTGAACTTCTTTGTGTCTTTCTTCTGTGTGTGGGTTTCAACAGAACCAACCTGTTGCTCTCTCCTAATGGTTCCGCCTCTCCTCCATCTGCACAACTCTTCACCACACTACAAAGGTAAGGAGAAGTTGTTGTTGTCTGTGTTTTCATTTCTGTAGATGTTGATGTCTGTGTGTGGGTTTCAACAGAACCACCTGCTGCTCTTGCCTCATAGACGGACTTGTGTCCTTTGCTCTGTCCTGACTGCCTGCCTCCCTCCTTCTAGCACCTCTCCATCTACAGTACACATTGCACCACACCAATCAGGTAAGGATAAGATGATAGTCATTTTCATGTTGTCTTTGCAGGCAGGTCATAGTCCAGCTGAAAGTGCACATGTTCATTTTTGTGTTGCTGTAATTTCTACACAGCTCACATCGTGGACTTTCCTCATAGATGGACAAGTGTCCACTCTGTCCTACCTCTGTCGTCCTGCCTGCTGCCTAGCTTCGCTGCTGTCCCATCAGTTTGTCAACATCAACAGTGAGTAGAAATTGTTCTCTGTCTGTTTTTCATGTTGCCTTTGCAGTTCATTGTCCAGCTGAAAGTACACATGTTCATTTTTGTGTTGCTGTAATTTCTACACAGCTCATATTGTGGACTTTCTTCACTGGATGGACATCTGTCCTGCCTGCCTCTGTCATCCTGGACGTCAGTCCTGCCTGTCTCTGGTGTCCTGCCAGCTGCCTCCATCCATCACCTGTGTGTCAACACCTTCTGCCTCTATGACTGCTGCAAAAAAAAAAAAAACACCTTTTCTGATGGACAGAACTGCTCACATCAGGACCACACACCTGAACTCACACCTGGCCTAAAATGCTCCCATCATTCATTGTTGAGCACTGGCTAAGCAGTTCCATCTGATCCAGGTTTGAACTTGAGAAAAACATCAGTGTCTACCTACACTTCAATCAAAGTAAGGGAATTTTGTTTCCTATTTCTGTTGCTTCTAGCTTTTTTAGAGTTCATGGACTTCTTTTTCATGCACATAGACATGGACTGCACACCAAGGCACTAGTTTCAAAAACATGATGGTTGCAACTAGGGATGCACCGATCCACATTTCTCACTTCCGATCCGATACCGATATTTATTAACTCAGTATCGACCGATACCGATACTTTCCCGATCCGATACTGTTCAGGTATGTGACTCTGTATAATGAAACTTTTGCACCCAAACTATTCATTTTAACATTGTGTGAGATAAACCCAATGAAGACACTTTTAAACCTTACAATAGGGAACCCACTGACTTTAACAGCACATAGGACAGGAGGCAATTATACCACACGCATGTCTTCCTTACTCATAGTGCAGCTGAAAAAACTAAAAAAGCGCTAAGCATGATGGGAAAGACAACACAGCGGGTTCCCTTTTGTAAGGCTTAAGAGTCTCTTCATTGGGTTTATCTCACACAATGTTAAGAAGTGCAGTCACAGAATGTGATTGAACATAAGTGCTCTTTGAAGCTGGATCGGAAAAGTATCGGCAGGTTTGATCCGATACCCGATACTTAAATAATGCTGGTATCGGATACCGATACAGATACTGGATCGGATCTGCCCCATCCCTAGTTGCAACATGTTTCTGATGGATGTGATTTTATGCTGATTTGGTGCTGATTCATGTCAATAGCTGCTGCTGCTGATGGATGGATGGATGGATGTGAGTTGCTACTGATTTGCTGCTGTTTGATTAACAACTGCTGCTCTTTGAGAAGTGTCCAGCCGAAACCAGCTACTCACATGATCAAGGAGGACCATTAGCAGCTGGTTTCGGCTATCATCAGCCAACTGGTTGCTCCACTGTGAGAGGGAGCTATTTATAAGACTGAGCTGAATACAGCAGCTCAGACTGAGGAAGTCTTTCGGACGAAAGACGAAACGTTTCTACAATTTTTTTGCTTTGTTTTGTTTTGTTTTTTGAATGTCCAGAGGACCAGACTTAGCTTTTTTAGATTTTTCTACCTGGATTATTGAACATGCATCAGGGTACTGTGCAGTATTTAATGTGTTTTTTGATAATTGCTATCCGTTTGCTATCTGGGGTCATACCTCCAGAGCAGGAGGTTGGGCTGTGACAGAGTCAATACGACCAGAGGAGGCTCTCGTCAAACACATGAGGTGGGAACGGTCGGTGTACCCTAGCGGACAAAAGTAGTACTGCACCCCTAGCGGCCAAAAGTGGTACTGCACCATTTTTGGCCAAAATAAAAAAAAAAAGTCATATCTAAGCCAAAAATGGGTCTAAAAATATGGGGGAAAATCCATAAACAAGTCTCACCTCTCTATTAGTCACAGGGCAAGAAAATTATGCAAAAAACTGTGATCTATAGTCCGGTCATTACGGTACTTGAGTATTTTGGTTAATTGGCATCTCTCCTTTAAACCCAATGTTGAAAAGTTGGTAAAGAAATTGAAAGTAAAACTGGGTTTCTTTTTCAGAAATAGATCCTGTCTAACTCTGAATGCTAGGAAACACCTTGTAACTGTAACTTTCCTTCCCTCCATTCACTACGGTGACATTATATACATGAACGCTCCTACAAGCACCCTGCAGATGTTGGACGTTGTCTATCACGGTGCACTAAGATTCATACCTGGCTGCAACTATTGTACCCACCATTGCACCTAAAATTCACTGGTTAACTGGTCATCATTAACTTCACGCAGACTCTCTCACTGGTACATTTTCATCTTTAAATCACTTCTTGATCTATTGCCTTCATACATCTCTGCCTACATGTCACTACCTGAGTGCAGATACAGTATGCACTCTCAGGACATTATTACATGCGGTGTTCCCTCATTGAGAACTGACCTAAGCAAAAGAGCCTTCTTCTACTCTATTCCTGTAACCTGTGTCGATCAACCTTGATTTTAATAATTGGATCCAGCCCTTATGAGAAGCAGAAGGGGCCCAGATTCACATGAACCAGGTTTCCCTCGAATGAAGTGTTGTCCAGACAACCACTTTTTTATGGGATCATAAAGAGGTACCTGGCCAGAAGCTGGCTGCAATAAAGAAAATTTAGTATATATCTAAGGTTGATTTAGGTTCATCTCAGATAAAGATCCCATGGTAACTTAGATATGTCCCATGGGAACGGAGAGTTTATTGCTACCATCAGAAAAAGGAGCAAACACAGAGCATGTCATAACAGCAGAGACGGGGAGAAAGAAGAGATGTTTTCTACTTTGAATAAAAATATAATCATGTGATCCTTTGATAAACATACAATGAATAAGGGGTTGTTAAACTTGTTTTGTAATGATCCTTTTTTAATAATTGAATCATGTGGTTAAATGTACTTTGAGTCTAACAAATGTATGATGAATTTGATGTGACTTTTAAATGAGGAACTGGAACAAGGGTGTAAACAATCTGTGGTAAAGTGTTCGTCCTCTGCTTAGCAACAGGCCAGAAGCTTCGAGCAGTAAGGTTTTATTACCAAATAAGGAAATAATAAAGAGAGATAACTCACAGCTAGGACTTCATCAGTCCTGCCTGAACACGCACTAAAAGTGACCAATGAGAACAAGGTTTCTCTCCCCCCTCCCTACTGGAGGGGGGACTGAAGTGTATAAAAAGTCCTGAATTTGGCAGTTGAGGGCTGATGTTCACCCTGAAGTCGAAGTATCCAGATGCTACCGACTGACCTCGGAGAAGAAGGCAAGAGACGAGCTGCCCAGCTGATCCTAGAGGGTTCCGGTGATCCGTGAGGGAGATCTCACCTCCTTTTCCTTCGGACGAAGGGATTGAGAGAGAATTTCCCTCCAGAACTCAGCCCGGATTCGACTGTCTGGTCCCTCTGTCCTGACCAGCTGAGGGCACGCAGAAGCGAGCCTTACCTACAAAGGTGAGGAGATTACTCTAGCATTTACTTAGGGAACCCAAGGGTTCCTGAGCAGAAGTTATGCAATGAGACGCTTCTCAAATCCTGCTTTATCCGAGAACTTAATTAAAATTAGATTAACAGCAGATAAAATAGCCGATAAAAAGCCAATTAGCTTCTCTTATTTACTCGCTCGAAGCTGTAGGTATTTGCTTGAGTTTAAGGACAAATACTATTACTGGATGAGGATTTAGAACGAGCATAGCGAGGGTTGGGTAGATCCAAAAAGAAGACAAAGAAGACCAAGAAGATGAAGAAGAGATAAAGCCTCTTGTCCAAGGATCCCCCTCCTAAGAAGATTATCCCTCATCAAGATCAAGAGTCCATCTAGTTTATTGTTCTTTATATCTAATTACTTTCATGTACTCAAGTTGATATTTTGTATCGCTATGTTATAACGCTGTTCCTATGCAAAATTACTCAAATTAAAGAGCAGAGCAAAACGTCAAACTCTCGTCTCAGTTAAATGAATTTTGTTCTGGATTCCTGAAAAGCTTGGTTCAAATGAATAACATCATAAATAGGAGGTTTTAAAAGGTTAAGCATTAGCACAGTGAGACTAATATAAAACATCGCCCTAGGGTCCAACATTCTGGATTCTAAAATTTACTGGACCTTTTAACAATTACAAAGCTCACCGGAGAGAAGCCGCCGTTTAATAATAGTTCTTTACTCCAATCTCTCCAGTCCCCGGCAGCTAAGGTGGAAAGACGAGTAAAGTGAAAACAGGGCAGAGACTATTAGATGAAGGCGGTGAACGTCCAGTTGAATTCTCTCATCAATAAGCCTTAAGTCGGAGCTGATCCCAGCAGTCACAGGTAATACCCAGACTTAGGGACTAGTTCGAAAGACCCTCTTGGAAGGTAGGCTTCAGTAAGAACCTGTTGCGATCCACGTGGCTAGCTTACTGACTCACAGAGCAAGACATGGCACCCCAGATGGGACTTTCTTAATAAAATAAGGACCCCACGAAGACAACGGCGTGCGCCAAGGGATTGACAAGCGCCAGAAGAACGACTCCTCTAAGAATAGGGAAGTTGTAGACGACTGGTCTAAGCTATCAGTCAAGTACCCCTTAACTCCACAGCAGTGGGTAGGGTAGAAAGGGTTTACTAAGGTCTGCTGACCACAGATCTGGAGTAAAATTAGCAGCAAGTCTGTTTTCATCCCAGGTACAGGGACAGAAAGTCAGGCGACTTTGAAAATAGACAAACTCGAGACGACAAAACGAAAAGATGGCCGCAAGTGCGGTAACACGAGAACTAGAGGACCAATCCTCACCTGACGATCAGGGAAACTTAACGCCCGAGTCCAATGAAGAACCTGCATACCAGCTAGTAACACCATTAGCTGGGAAAGATCAACACATAACAGATCCGAACGCCCCACAGGGAGCCGACTACAGAGGAGAATCAGTAGACGAGCTAGACAATGAAATAAAAATGGAAATAATCTTATACGGTAAAGGGTTCCTTACGTGGAACCTACCTCTTCAGGCAAGGCTGAGGAAAAATTATGCACAAATGGATGATGAGACGTTAGCATCAAACATAGCTGAAGAAATGGAAAAGGACATTTTGAACTGCCCTATTATGGTAGATGGCTATCAGGTAGTGGTATTGAAGGACCCAGGGGTCCCGCAACATAAACCCGAGATCACCAAATGGTTGCATTGGTGGAATGAACGGCTAGCAGCTCCTGGAAGCGAAAACTTAATGACGTTACACAGCCCCTCAAAAGAATACGACTCACTAG
>JBBPBX010042708.1:15813-28269 GCA_038048925.1 Garcialebias charrua | reverse complement strand
TTATAAGACTGAGCTGAATATAGTACAGCTTCTCAGACTGAGGAAGTCTTTCGGACGAAAGACGAAGCGTTTCTACAGTTTTTTTGCTTTGTTTTGTTTTTTGAATGTCCAGAGGAGCAGACTTAGCTATTTTTTACACTGTTTTTGTATTTTAAGTGTAACCTCAGATCTGCAGCATTTTGAACTGATCAGCACATTGTTTACTCTTTTGAACAAAAGACTTTTCACGTTATTCATCATTGCTTCTTGAAGAACCGATCAACAGAGGACGCCATCTCTTCTGTGGTCCACATTGCTCTCACCCACCTGGATCAGAAGGACTCATACGTGCGTCTGCTCTTTGTGGACTTCACATCTGCCTTCAACACCATGATCCCCCAAACTCTGATGGACAAACTATCTACACTTGGACTAAGCCCCTCTATTTGTAACTGGGTACTAGACTTCTTAACAAACAGACCACAGTCCGTGAAGATCCACAACTTCTCCTCCTCCACCATAACCCTCAGCACTGGCTCTCCTCAAGGATGTGTGTTGAGCCCCCTTCTGTTCACTCTGCTCACATATGATTGTGCAGCTACCCATCCAGGTTGTCATATTGTTAAGTTTGCAGATGATACAGCGGTGGTGGGATGCATCACAAACAATGATGAGTCCAGCTACAGACAGGAGGTGGAACACCTGGAGAGCTGGTGCAAAGAGAATAACCTTCACATGAATGTGAAGAAGACAAAGGAGATGATTGTGGACTTCAGAAGGAACAAACACACCCACACCCCACTGAACATAAGTGGATCTGCAGTGGAAGTGGTCTCCAGCTACAAGTACTTGGGTGTACACTTGAATGATAACCTCAGCTGGAGCAACAACACCACCAGCCTGATCAAGAAAGGTCATCAGAGACTCTACTTCCTCAGACGGCTGAGACGAGCTGGTCTGAGCAGCCCAGTTCTCACCTCGTTCTACAGGTGTGCAGTGGAGAGCATCCTGTGCTCCAGCATCAACGTGTGGCATGGAGGCTGCACAGTTGCAGAGAGGAAAGCTCTACAGAGAGTGGTGAAGGCTGCACAGAAGTCTGTTGGAGTCAGTCTCCCCACCATCACAGACATTTACACCTCCAGATGCAGGAAAAGAGCCACCTGCATCATGAAAGACCTCACTCACCCAGCACACTCACTCTTTGCCCCACTCCCCTCAGGACGGAGGTTGAGGAGCATCAAATGTAGAACCACTAGACTGAGGAACAGCTTCTACCCTGAGGCTGTTAGACTCATGAATAAATAAATAATAAGAATAATCACTGCAAAATATCACATCATGCTGATGCTGATCTGTTTTCTTGTTGCTGTGTTCATCTGTGACCATCTGCTCATACAGACTCATGTTCGTGCTGCTGTTTGTAATGATGTTTTTCTACTACATTAGGGCTTAGTGTATTTCTAGTTGATGTTTTTCTTAGTTATATCCTAGATGTTATTACTGTTTTTCTCTCACATTTTGTTGTTGGATGTAACTGGGACCCTGTGTACATAATCTTGTTTCATCACATGTACCACATGCGGTGCAAATGACAATAAAGATTCTCTGACTCTGACTTAAAAGTGTTTTTAAATATGCACTGATTGTGTTAGAGGATGTCTAATTCAAATGCATTTGAACCCATAAGACAGACAGAAAACTCTGACCATGCTGAGACTGGTGGGGGCGACACCGGACTCTGCAACACAACAACCAGCTCCTTCTCTCGGTTAGTAATTTAATACAGAAAGTCGTAAAATGAGTGGAAACGAGGTGAGAGCTGTTGTCACAGAGCAGCAGAGGAAGAAGGTAGAGCTTTATGTTTGTGATATTAGAATGCTGCTTTTTTTTCTTTTTTCGGCAAAGCGGAATTGATTGAAGTAAAATCACCTTTTTTTCCTGCTTCACAGATGAAAAATTAGGAGAACTGAAACTATTTTATATGTTAAAAACAAGGAGATCTTACATATTAGAATGGCACTAATAAAGGATTTTATTATTGTTCTATAACAATAACTGGGAGTGGTGGTGCAGAGGTTAGAGAATGTAGGCGATTGGAAGATCGCTGGTTCAACTCCCAATATCGTCAACATCAAAATGTTGGTGGGATAGGTGAAACACCCACACTCATTTGCCCCACTCTGGACCCTTGAGCAAGGCCTTTAACCCCCATCTGCTCCCTTGGGCATCCTAGACATCAGCTCTCTGCTCCACACAGAGGGCTGTGGTAGCTCGGTGGTTTGTGGTTGCGTCAGGAAGGTCATCCGATGTAAAAAATAAACGCAAAGTCTTCCTGCGACTTAGTTCAGTGTGGTGACCCCTGAGGAAGAGAGCGGCCAAAAGAAGAAAAATATATATTGTGCAATAACAAAGGGAAGTAATTAAACTTTTTGTCTAAATTTGACTGTAATCAATTTGTTTTATGTTAAAACTATTTTATATCATATTTTTCGGACAACAAGGTGCACCAGGCACATCAACGAACGCATGTGTACATAAGGTGCACCAGATTATAAGGCGTATTAAGCGAAACAAAACAGTCAGATAAGTCAAACTTTATTCATCTCATTCACAATAACCACATAAAATCAGTTCGAGGTCAGTAAACACAACCAGAGTTAATACATAAAGCTCACTGTCGATTTTTGAAAAAACTCAAGGGCTTCAAGTGCGCCTTATAGCCCGAAAAATAGGGTATTTTGAATTGCTTACAAAAAGGTGTAAACTACATGTATTTCTCTTTAAAGAGTGATTGTAGCATTTTAAATTCAAAGTTAAACACTTACTTTTATAGTTGTACTCATTATTTAAAAAAATAAATAATCTGATGCTTATCAGGTGAATGTTTCTGTTCATTGCCCGGAGACGGCTTCTGTTGTGACTTGGCGCTATATAAACACAGGTAGTCCTCGAAGATTCGTTCCTACGTTGTAAACCGATTTTCGACGTAAGTCGGAATATACGTACATACTGCACCATACACATGTACAGTACTGTATTACCAAGCACTTAACCTACCCTAACACAGTACCCTACATCAAAAAACACATACGTTTGAGAGCCATAATGAAGGGATAAAAGAGTTAATGGCCTACCAGGACGCTGTTGACGCGTTCTCCTCGGTCCATCTGTTGTACCTGTATTCCGTTTTCCGTTTATGACGTAAAACCGCGTTCACAGTACAGTATTCCTCCACCGCTGCACCACGTACAGTACAATATTTTCCGCCGCTCCACCGCATAAAGTACAATATTTTTCGCCACTGCTTTACGTTTACGACGTAAAACGGGTCCATCTGCCGTATTCCCCATTCCGCTTACTACGTAAAACCACATTCACAGTGCAGTGTATTCCTCCGCCGCTACGTTTACGACGTAAAACCGGTCCATCTGCCGTATTCCGCATTCCATTTACTACGTAAAACCGCATTCACAGTGCAGTGTATTCCTCTGCCGCTACGTTTACGACGTAAAACCGGTCCATTTGCCGTATTCCGCATTCCGTTTATGACGTAAAACCGCGTTCACAGTACAGTATTCCTCCGCCGCTGCACCACGTACAGTACAATATTTTCCGCCGCTCCACCGCATAAAGTACAATATTTTTCGCCACTGCTTTACGTTTACGACGTAAAACCGGTCCATCTGCCGTATTCCCCATTCCGCTTACTACGTAAAACCACATTCACAGTGCAGTGTATTCCTCCGCCGCTACGTTTACGACGTAAAACCAGTCCATCTGCCGTATTCCGCATTCCGTTTACTACGTAAAACCGCATTCACAGTGCAGTGTATTCCTCTGCCGCTACGTTTACGACGTAAAACCGGTCCATTTGCCGTATTCCGCATTCCGTTTACGACGTAAAACCGTGTTCACAGTACAGTGCAGTGTATTCCTCCGCCGCACGTCACGACGTTTATGACGCAAAACTGCGTAACTCGAAATAAGGCTTTTCATAGTACAGTAAATGGGAGATGTGTCGTAACGACGAAACGTCGTACCTCGAGACCGTCGTAACCCGAGGACTACCTGTAAACTGAATTGAACGGATGTTCTTTCTAATGCATGCAGTCTTACACGTTTTCCCATGTGCTAAAATGTTCCCCGTCTGCTGAACTTCATCTCTAAAGACAAAGGTAAATCTGTTTGCAGGGTCCCACCTGCACTGCAACACGGCTCATGAGGGCTTTGACTTGATCCAGTCGGTGTCGATGGGATGTCAAAGCAGATGGCCCAGTGGAGAGATTGGAATGCTCAAGCAGCTTTCCTCACGCCAAAGCCTCAAATTAATGTTTTATCCCTTCAGGTGGCCTAAATATTCAGATTAATTGACACTATATGTGCGTGGCATGCAACTAATTTTCACTGGAGTTTGTCAGCAGAGCTGAAACACTTTGGTTGAAAGTTAGAAATAACAACGCAGAAAACTCATGCTTTACCTCAATTATGTTATCTATAAAAGATGACATGCATGTTAGCTTTTGTTTGAAGCACATTTAAAAGAAATGCCATTTGGCCAATATTGTATTTTTTTAGAAAGAAAAATAAACAAAAAAACATAAAATGAAAGGAAGCAGAAGAAGAAAAATGTCTTATCATATCTGCTCCTTATCAAACAATCAATTCAAACTATCAATTCAAACATTAATATACTTATTGTAATACAAAAGTATACAGTCTCATCAAAAGTATATACAGTAGTCTAATCAAAATACATATTATAATTTGTTAAATTAGAATCAAATTAATTATAACTCTTCAACAAAATAGTTTAAATCATTTTCTTAAATATTTGTATGGACTTCGCATTTTTTACATTGTCCTAGACCATTCCAAAGATCAATTCCTCTTATTGTAGTAGACCTACCCTTCAAACTGGTTCTATACTGAGGTTTAACAAACATTTCTATTCCCTTTAATTATAGCAACTAATCCTTTTCACAAAATAAGTTTGAATGTTAGATGGTAGTGAGGAAGTATGAGCCTTATACATGAGTAAAAGAATATTATAATCAACCAAATCATAAAACTTAAGTGATTTCAATTGACAAAACAAAGTACCAGAAGGATGACAATAATGTTTCCTCATTATAATTCTTACAGCTCTTTTTTGCAAAATAAAAATAGGCTTAGTTGTTGTCCTACATGCTGTACCCCAAACATTTACACAATAAATTAAATGCGGAACTATAATTGTATTATAGAGCAAGTGCAAAGCATTATCATTCAACAAGTCCCTTACTCCATATAATACTGAATATGATGACTGAAGAGAGAAAAACAGAAACAAAACATAAATAAAATTATTGAAATATCAAAAGTTTGGCATTTCGATCAATGTTGCAAACGTTCAAATGGGAAATCTTATTATTGCAAGATGTAATGCTAAAACATGTGTAGCTACTAGCACATCAAATTTTAGCTTATAGCTGTTTTTAGTCTTTATTTATTTATTTTTTACTTAACTTTTGTTCTTTAGCAATGGGGCTGCAATGAACTGTGCTGACTCCAAACAACAATCAGTTATAGACATACTTCCAGTGATTACTTTCTGAAAGTTTAATTAAAATCTAGTGGTTCATGAGATATTTTGCTAACAGACAAACTGACCCCAACAGTTAACTTAAAAAGTTTAACATAAAGAATTTGTTTCATGAGGAGCTTTTAAGTTGTGAGAGATTCTCAGCTACAACAAAACACTTTTTTAGTACAAATGTAAAACTGACTAAACTTTGCAGCCATCTTGAATTGCGTTGGCTCTAAGAGTGAATCGTGTTTCATTTACAAATGTAAGATGTTCATCAATATCCGTCCCGTGATTCACAAAATGTTTCTTTAACTGTCAGACACCGTTGACTAGTATCAAATTTGTAAAGAAAAATCTTAATCAGCTGCATCGCTGCACAAAAATCACCTTGCAACCAGTTTGTGCTCAGAATACATGTTGTGGATGAGTCTCAGCTACTACCACAACAGATTTTAGATCAAAATTGGGTAAGTTAGCAATTTTTGGGATGTTAAGGTCATTTGGCAGTCATATTTAATTGGGTTAACAAAAAATAATAATCTAAACCCAATCATGACACGGAATCCTGGTCTGGATTAAGAAAGAAATTTGCTATGAAGACATGTGATTTCAGTTTAGGCTACTCTTATAAACTATTCATTTGTTTAGTGAAGGTAATAATAGACTTTGATAAAAAATAATAATAATGCATAAATAAATAAAAGCTTCTTATCCTCTCCTCTCTGCAGAGGCCTGCAGTTTTAGGAAAACGGGGATGATATTCCCCTCGGAATCCAAAACTCCTGCATTCACCGGGAAAGCCCGCACGCCTGCAGGTTGCCGGTTGAAAAACTCCGCTGGAAAAATCCCTGCGCTTCCCTCCCAGATGGAGCGCGCGCTTGGAAGCGCGCATCCACCGGGAAGCCCCGTGCAGGAGGCAAAATAAATGATGAGGCATTGGGGCTTCCCGAGCTCTTTGTGAGCTGATACAAAAAAAACAACAACTAATTTTCACCTCTTTTAAATCCATACACATCACGCGCGTGTTATAGTCACATGATAACGTGCTTGACAGCTCTGTGGCGTGTCTGCCCACGCAGGCCATGCCACTTCCACACAGCGGTTGCAGCAGCGAAGCCTGCTCCACACTCCCTCTAGCGGTCGCTTAAATTACTACACCATTTCTTGTAAATGCTCCACTTCTCACAGCCGCGGCTGTTTATACTGAAAGGGCTTGTCTCGTGCACGCGTTTGTCGTGTCACTTGGCCGTCGGATGAGCTGTGTACACCTTTTTCTCCTGCAAAGCACACATTTATAATATTACGTTCATAAAATATTACACAAATAGGACTATCACGTTTTGGTTTTCATAACCTGCTGAGGTTTCATATTTTGCAATTAGTAAACAAAACAAGCAACGTTGAAGCATTTTAATGCAGAGTTATGGACATTTGCAATCAAATTAAATCGGAATATGACAAGTCATATATGCTTTTATACTTCTGACTACGTGCAGCGACCTGATGTTGATAATATTAACTTCCTTCTTGCCTTCAACCGTGTGATTTCTCGGAAACGGGTCCACTGCTGCACAGAAAGGCTCAGAGCGCATGCGCGTACTGTAAAAAATAGTTGCATGGTAAATAACTATAACCATATCACTTCAGTTCAATTCACAACAGAAGTCGTCTCAGGGCACTGAACAGAAACATTCACACACATAACTATCAGTTAATAACAATATTTAGCACAGTTTAAGGTATTTTTTAAGGTGATGCAACTGTGTGCAAAAATGCATTTATGAATATGTGTTTTGTGCAAGTAATGTTATGTCTTTCACACATTACCACACAACACAAAGATTTTAACACTGGACTCTGTGTCATCATCAAAACGGGTTATTCACTCAACTCATGGTCATGTGCTCATTCAGTTTGCACTACTTCTTATATTTGCACTAATGTTTGTATTACATTACTGCCTATAGTCATACTACTGTTTACATTCACTGTTTACATTTATTACTACTGTTTACATTTACACTACTTTTTATATCTACACTACTGCTGATATATATATATATATATATATTTTTTTTTTTACTAGCCTTATTGCATATGCCACTTTACCTCTATACCAATATCAACTACCTCATACATATACTGTGTACATAAACTTCATATGCTGCTTTGTCACTCTATTACAAATGTCAATGCCAGAACTTTCATTTTATTTTATAGATATACTTTTTACACTTTTATACTACTATGCAAAAAACTCAGGACAGTATTACACTTTTTATTATTTCATTTTATGCTTATGTTTATTAAATGTTTAGTGTTTTAGTGTTGGTGTAACTTTTCATACTTTCATACTACTACTATGCAAAAACTACTATGCAAAAACTCAGGACAGTATTACACTTTTATTATTTCATTTTATGCTTATGTTTATTAAATGTTTAGTGTTTTAGTGTTGGTGTAACTTTTCATACTTTCATACTACTACTATGCAAAAACTACTATGCAAAAACTCAGGACAGTATTACACTTTTATTATTTCATTTTATGCTTATGTTTATTAAATGTTTCAGTGTTTTAGTGTTTAAATGGTTACTGTTGCACCGAGGGACAGAGAGAAATGCAATTTCAATCCTGTGTATGTCCTGTACATGTTGCAGTTTTGACAATAAAGTTGACTTTGTCTGTTGTGAAAGTTTAATCATTTTGTACTTATTTTAGGTAATGTTTTTATTTTATTTTACTAGATCTTGGAAAAAATATATGCAATCCTCAGTTAAAAGAAAGAAAATTCCCACACAGCATGTTTGCTGTAACACATCCCCACACAGAAGCTGTCCATGAACCATCCTGAGAGAATAGTTTTTTGTTTTTTTTTCTTCTGCCCGTACAGATATTTCTTACAGTNTCAGGAGCTTAAGTGAGTGGAGATATAACACTTACATGAAAACAAATCCGGGAAGAAGAGCGCAGCTTCAGAATAATAATGCGAGCGCTCCGCTCGCCATTACCTGAAGCTCTACGTCATCAAAACGATTTACTTACGGTTCTGAAAATGCATGCACACTGTAAATTGTGTAAATACACAACAATACCATGAGTACTGTGCACCAAAACAATTTACTGACTTACTTTTTGGTCGTATCTTGCCGTGTAGGGTGATCAGACTGCTCCTCTGCGCGTGATAGGGCTTAATGCAAACTGCGCATGCGCAGTGCGCACGCATGCGTATTACCTAAATGTATGCTACCATGACCTGTATGCTGGCTGGACATCAACTAATCACACTGAAAAGCAGGATTTTTTGTTTTGTTTTGTAATAAACTTTATTTCAACCAGATAACATTACAAAGATCTTCCAAATCAAAAGCAACAAAACACACACACACACAAAGATGCATAACTATCACATCCCATTAAACTAGACCTCACACTTCTAAACCAAATATGAATGCAACTATCTCAACAAATATACAAAATTCAAGTATAAATAGCAGAGGGTCTGAAACAAAAAACCAATAAATACAATACAAAGAGTAAAAGAATACTAAACAGCAAAACAACAAAAGGGTCTGCTTATGGGGTAAAATTAAATTTCTGAATAAGAGTTTTTGTTCTTATAAGTTTTTTATTGTTAAAATTAAGCTTATCAATAAAGGCAATATATTTTTAAGTCAGTTTCTTTAAAATTATTAAAAGAGGGTATTTTTTCATTCCACTTCATTTTGTGAATATAATATTTTGCCAAAATAATAATTAGATTTATTATAAATAGTATGAAGAAAAGAATGAATTAATAAAGATGAGCAATATTTGCATTTTTGATAACACAATGTACTTTTAAAATTTTTCAGTAAGCAGTTTTTGTATTTCAGACCAGAATACAGTAATGTAATACGAAAACAGTCTACAAATAGATACTTTCACCTTCACACTGGCAAAAAGAGCAGCTTTTGCTGACATTTGGGAAGAAATGGCAAATGTAGTCTTTGACTGGATAATATCTATGTAATTTTTTTAATACAAATTCTTTAATTCTATTATATAAAATATATTTATAAGACAATAACAAAATTTCACTCCATAGTTTATTGCTTAAGTAGCCCCATCTATGTTTACTTATGGGGGTAGAGGAAGTAACTAACTGAGATCTGATAAACCTGTTATTGAAATTCTTATACATTAGTACCTTCGATAGAAACTGAATCATAAAAGTACAATTCTTCTAAATGTATGGTTTGTGCTAGTGCATGTAAGTTATGAGGAATAGAATTAATAACCAAATCAAATTCTTTTTTAGATATATCTATATCATTAATGTTAATAAAATTCTCATAAGTATACCATTCACCATTAATGTCAAGTAACTGCTTTATCAAAAAAAGTAATTTTGTTAGCCCAATCATGTAAGTACAAAGATTTGTTTTTGTATAAAATATAAGCATTGTTCCATATGATGCAGTTATGAGGAGAGTAGTTGTGTTTATAAGAGAGCCTGTTGATGGAACTTAGTTGGAAAACTTCCAATCAAGTTAGCTGAGTAAGGGCAATGCAACAAAAAGTTAATGCCCCCTAATTTATTAAACTAATAATTTGGGGAAATATTCCACATAGAATTTAAATTTTTTAGGAATCTTTTAATCCAATTAATTTTTAAACTTTGATTAAAAACAGAAAACATCAAAATATTTAATCCACCTTCAGCTAATGAATTTGAGAGGACAGATTTTTTAATTTTATGAGCTTTATTTTTCCAAATAAAACTGAAAAGAATCTTATCAAGTTCAGAACAGAGCGCCTTACTGACCTCTAGTGATGAAAAAACATAAGATGCCCTTGACATCCCCTCTGCTAGTAGCACTCTACCATAAATAGTTAAATCCCTAGCTGACCAACTATTAAATTTCTTTCTGATAGATTTAAAAAAACGGGTTAAAGTTATTACTTATTTTATTTTGATCTATTGATATTTTAATACATAATTTACAGTGTTTTTTACAGGGATACCACAGGGATATTCCAGCACTTTGGTGTGGACTTGTTCCTGTTTAAAGTGCTTTATAAATAAAATGGTATGGTATGGTATGGTACTTCAGTAATAGCAGTTGTAAATAAGGGAAGGATTTCACATTTTTTAAGATTAAGATTTAGTCCAGAAATGTTAGAAAATTTGGATACAATAGATAGAGCTACAGGAACTTCACTAGAATCTTTAAAAAATATTGTCGTATCATCGGCAAGTTGAGACAATTTATGTTCTTGATCAAAAATTTGGATTCCTTTAAATGAGCTCTGTCTGATTAAATAGTTTAGAATTTGGCCTACAAGTAGAAATATGGAGGCCGGACAACCTTGACGAACTCTTTTATTGATATTAAAACGACTAGAAGTGCCATATGAAAGATTAATAGCGCTATTATTATCTCTGTAAAGTGTCTTAAAGGCTTTAATGAAAAAATTACCAAAGTTAAAAAAGGACAATGTATCAAAAATGAAGTTGTGACTAACAGTATCAAAAGCCTTCTGAAAATCCAGGAAGAGAATAATTGGATCACCAGAGATGAGATCTTTATAATCAACTAAGTCCAGCACTAAACGGATGTTATCAGAAATATTACGTCCAGGCATGAAGCCGTTGAGATTCATGTATTAACTGGTTCAAACAATTTTCCAGTCTTTTAGCTAATATGCCAAGATTTTATAGTCATTATTTAAGAAAGTGTCTTTTAGCTAATATGCCAAGATTTTATAGTCATTATTTAAGAAAGTGATACCACGCCACCAATTACATGTATCTATAATTAACTGGTCTTTATTTGGTTTGGGAATCAAAGTGATGAGACCCTGTTTCATTGATGTTTATATCCTCTGGCTCTCTGTTTGAATCTACGCATCCTGAAATGTTATCTGCTGACCAAACTGATGCAAATTCACCCCCAACTCCACGCGGGCTGGACACAAATCGCTTTGACTTCGAAGCAGTAATCAGGGGTGGGCAATTATTTTTTCCATGGGGCCACATGAGAAATAGAAAATATTGTGGGGGGCCGGGCGAAATGACATAATTCAATACTGCATATTAATAGTATTTCTTTATTAAAAGCAGTAAATATCATTGTTTAGACAAACTGGTAAAAGTATTAGTTATGATTAATCAACAAAATAAAAAGCATGAGTGGACATTTTTGAGGGCTAACGTTGTCTTGTGACTTGACAACAATGCAATCATGCACATTGCGCATGTCTTGATTTACATATTGCATCATTTTGTACGTGAATTTTAAAAAGACATCAAAATTAAAGCAATGCAGTCCACAAATGAGGTAAAATTAGAAACTATTTTTTTGTTGTAACTCCCCTTACGGGGGCCGGTCAGAGTCAACCAAAGGGCCGCATGTGGCCCTGGGGCCTTACAATGCCCAGGTCTGTTCTAAATGCTCTAAAAACTCTTGACACACGCAAAGCAGCAGGACCTGACAACATAGAACCACTTTTCCTAAAACTAGCTGCAGACTTCATTGCTGAACCTCTTTCATTTATTTTCAGTCTCACTCTCAACACAAATACAATTCCCAAAATCTGGAAATCAGCTTTTGTTCTCCCTCTGCTAAAAGGGGGTGAACCAACAAATGTCAACAACTACAGACCAATCTCTAAATTATGCATTCTTGCTAAACTGTTCGAAAGACTTGTCTGTGATCAGCTAACTGATTTCCTAAAATCAAACAATATTTTATCACAATTCCAGTCAGGATTCAGAAAACAACACAGCACTGTAACTACAGTTCTCAAAGTATTAAATGCAGGGGCGGATCTAGAAAAATATCTATGGGGTGGCAAGGATGTTCCAGGGGGTGGCAACACCCTCCCCCTCCACACACATACACACACACATACATATATATATATAT
>JBBPBX010042708.1:0-11963 GCA_038048925.1 Garcialebias charrua | reverse complement strand
TTTCTTTCCTCTGAAGCTCGTTGCGCAACTCTGACACATCCTGAAGTGAGAGAAAGAAAAAAAAGCATGTACAGTACTTGAGAGATCCCAGATAAACAAGAGTGGAATAAATCATTTAGAAATGCCAAACACGCGTGATTCTTAATGGTTTACCTCTTTGACCACTTGCTCCGGTTTCTGCACAGAGAGCTGAAGTCTCTTCTGCAAGAAGAAACACTCCGTCTGTCGAGCCACGTCCAGGAACTTCTGTATGCACTGGTCCACACCTACAAAAACCAGACATGTATGATCTAATGTTCACATTACAGTAAGAGCAGTTAAAGGCCCCGGCAGAGCTCTGCGTACGGCCTGTACGCCGCTCTACGCGCGTGTTCTGTGCGCACGCGATCACAGGCACAGCTCTGCGTTCGTTCTCGCGTTAAATTCTCGCGTTTTCGCTCCAAATTCTTGTCGTAATTTGAGCCGCTGCGCGCAGAGCGTCTACCTACGGGACAAACTGAAGTCGCTGATTGGTCATTTGCTGACACGCCTACTGAATTGATTGACAGGTCGGGTGGGGAAAAAAAAAGGCACGAGCTGGCTGGCTGCAGCCAGAGCCATATAAAGTGAGAGTTGCGACACTTCCATAGAGTTCCGTTGTAAGAATGGAATGCGGAAGTCACGTGGGTCATGGAGGGGGCGGTTCGTTCCATGGCTCTGGTTACAGTCTGACTCTGCCTGCAGTAGCGCTCCGTCGCCGCCAGAGGGCGCAGCTCCACAAGGTTTCCATAGCCGTTGTTTGGAACGATTGACCGCCTGTCGGCGAGTTCAAAGAGTGTCAGAACTCTCTATATATACGGCTCTGGCTGCAGCTGCTGCAGTGTTCTAGACTTTATATGTTAATAAAAAGTTCTAAAAAATAACAGGGAGCGCTGGTCCTGCAGCCCACCAGGAAATCTGTAGAATCTCGCGCAGCCACGTAAGAATCGAGTTTAATTCGCTCGTGACAAATTCATGACATCATTTCAGTCATGGAGTCAACGGAGGAGGAAGCGATCACTTGACTTTTGGCAAAAAAACAAAAGAAAAGGCCAGATCAGGGATGAAGAAGTAGCCTGGTTAAAACCAGACCCTTGTCCTTCACTTTGCTTCGTACTAGGGTCTGGACTTTCTGTTATAGAGAACCGATTCTTGCTGGAGGCGTGGCCTCTGCTGAGGAACAAAACCATTGGATCTTAGAAAAATTTTGAACAGGGAAAAGCATTCTGCTCCCTCCCCCTCAGAGCCATATATGGTCTGCTTCCCGTGCTCTGCTGAACTTGACATCAGCTCCGCCTCCTGCTGCATTTTCTCTCGCTGCCGCTGCATATTCTGTGTTTATATGTTAATAAAACGTTCTAAAAAATAAAATAAAACCATGGAGCTCTGGTCCAGCACACCAGAAGACCAGAAAATCTGCAGGGACTCAGGCAGCAACGTAAAACCCGAGTTTAATTCTCTCATGAGTGACAACCTGAGGCATTTCCTCATTCAACTCAGCGGAGGGAGGGATCACTTGACTTTTGGCAAAAAAACAAAAGAAAACTCCAGATAAGGGATTAAGAAGGGGAATTTAATACATTTGTGTCACATATAAAACAGTCCTGCATCGCTTTGAATGAGAACATGCGGATGCTCGCTGGCTGCGCGCTGGAACAGGTGGGGGCGTGGGTTAGGGGCCAAAAACTCCGCCCCTTCTGTTCTCTGATTGGTCCGGTCAAAAATCTACCGAAGAAATCCTTCTCTATGGGATAAGTCCCAGAAGGAGCAGTGAAGGGAAAATAGAATTGAGCGGAGCTGCGTAAGAAGGCGAGGGCCAGGCTAATGAAGAAGGGGAATTTTATACATTTGTGTCACATACAAAACAGTCCGGCGCCGGGCAGCGTATGCAGTCGTAAAATTTGAGCTTTACGCGTTCGTGCCCTGCGGGGCTACGCTTGTGCCTCTACGTACGTACGGCATACAGCGGCGTACTGCCTTACGCAGAGCTCTGCCTGGGCCTTTAGAAGTATGGGGCTTCACTGACCGGTTCGAATCTCCTCCTGGTCTGTTCCGTTGACATAATCTTGACTTACCAATGAAGAAAAACAGGCCTAAAAATAAATGAGAAATTAACATTTGAGTTAAGTACGATGAATTAATTAGAAACACTGAAACAAGGTGACGCCAAATGTGCAGAGATTTATTGGATAATGATTTTCTGTAAATGAAACAAGTTGCAAATAAGTTGTTCAAAACCACACATATAGTACAATATGGATACTCCAGATTATTTTACTGCTATAATAGAGTTGATTCGTCTTTGCACTGGCTGCTGGGGAAAATATAATGTTTAAGGGGAGTAGGAATGGCTAATATTGACTTTTCAACTAATTCAGAGAATTCCAACATCTTTGGAGATTCTCAACTCTTTAAAGTTCAGTATTGCTGTTGCTTTACACTTTCTTTGTGGCAAAGGGTCAGTGTTCAAAGTGCACCATACACCAATGCTGAGATGACAGCAAAGACACACCTGCGATGGTTTAAGGCCGAGATACACTTGAGCGTCCTCAGGTACAGTACGTCACTCTACGCGCGCATTTTGTGCGCATGTGTTTTGCTGCTATACTTCAGAAACTATCAGCTTTCAAACGCTCGCGTTCTCCTTGTTGTAATATGAGCAGCTGCGCACGGAGGGGACTCAACTGAGCTCGCTGATTGGTCACTTGCTGACACGCCTACTGAAATGATTGACAGCTTTCAGTCAGCTCATGTAGCTCGCTGAAGACCGCGGCGGTGTTCTGATGCGGTGTTTCTACTATATATGTTATAAAAAGTTCTCTCAGAAATAAAAATAATAACAGGGAGTGCTTTTCCTGCAGCACACAGCCCACCAGGGATATTTAAAACATCGCGCACCCAGGTAGGACCTGAATTCATTCATTTCATTCATGGAGTGAACGGAGGAAGAAGTGATTACTTGACTTTAGGCAAAAAAACAAAAGAAAAGGCCCGATCAGCGATAAAGAAGGGGAATTTATTTCATTTGTGTAACATACAAAACAGTCCGGCGCCGGGGAAGTTTATGGTCAGACACCGCGCATCGCGCACGCGGACGTAAAAAAAAAGCTTTGCGCGTATGTGCCCTGAGGGGCTACGCGGGGCTACGCTTTTGCCTTGACGTACGTACGTTGCGTATAGGCGTATCGTGAGAACGCTCAAGTGTATCTCGGCCTTTAGGTTTGCAGCTGCACGTCTTTTAGAGTTTAATTTTTAAAAAGGAAGAAAAAGTTTGACTAAAACTGAAATTTAAACAAACAGGACAACACAAGCTCATATGGCAAGGGAATGAGCTGAAGGTGTAGTATGACGAGTAAAACTGCATTTTAGATATCTGCTATACAAGCTTTTCCTGGTTAGAAGTCTATGTTTATACTAAACAGCAAGAATGTACTCAAAAACGCTCAGTACAAATAATTGGGAAAAGTGAAGTCATTTGTTCAAGAAAACGATGTCTTTGAAATATCTGAGTTACTGATTTTTCCATCCATTATCTTTACACGCGTCTTCCTTTTCGGGTCACTGGTGCCCACATCCAGTTGTGTGCGAGAGGCGAGGTACACCCTGGACAGGTCTCCAGTCCATCACAGGGATACAGAAAACAAGGCAACCATTCACTCTCAATTTACCAATCAGTCTAACATGCATGTTTTACCAACTTGGCCACCGTGCTGCCTGAATTACTCATTATAAATTATAAAAACTCTTCTGAATATCTGAAATGTTCTTTTTGACTAGTGAAACTGAATTACAGATATGCTTAAATTTTAGCCATCCTGATTTTATACAATTTCGGTTGAGTTAATTTCTACTAGTATAAATGTTAATTTTCAGTTGACAAAATAAAAAACAAAAAACATACGAGTTGTGGGATTGCTGCTATTGATATCTAAAAAAAAAAGTAAGAATAAGAAAAAATAATGTGATAACGACCAGAAGCTTTGGGACATTTAACTGTCTTGCAGTAACAAGAGTGGGCCTAACAATACATTCGTATGTAGATCGCCTATAAATCAATGGTTCCCAAACCACATCTTTGAGGAACACCATCCTGAATTTAGCCGTTTCCCCGCACCATTAGAATGGATGGTGATTGTTCTACATAAATGGAATTAAATCACTGAATCAGGTGTATTGGAGTGGAGAAGTGAAACAACTCAAACATGTAGGACAGTGTTACTCAAAAGACATGGTTTGCCACTAGCCTCGTTATTCATTTCCCTCAAGCTTTTTCAAACTTCATCTCTACCGATGCTAACAGTTAGCATGCACAGCTCGTTAGCTTCATACCTCGAATGAAGATTCTAGTTCATCCACCAAAGTGTTGTTTCCCTGGAGCCGAGGAGCGTTACCAGGAAAGCCAGGCTGACCCGGTCCACCAGGACCCCCGACAGGATGCGAACCAGGCTGCTGACCAGGAAACATCCCACTCATGGATGAAGCCATCTTCCTGCAAGTGGACAACAATGCGCTTTGAGCATGCGCAGTAACGAAACCACCGCCCCCCCCTCCAATCAGATGTGGCCCTCGAGATACGCCTTCCGTGTCTGCAGAGAGATGGAGAGCCAGGTGCCACTTGCCTTACCAATGTAAAACAGATGTACAATAATTTATACACGCACTTATACAATACTTATTACAATACTTTTGTATTTTTTATTCTTTATTTATTCTATATTTCAATTTGTTCCTACTGATGTTTCAACTGTTTGTTTTGTTTCTTGCTGTGAAGTGTCCATGGGTGTCCTGAAAGGCGCTTTTAAATAAAAATGATTATTATTAATACACATACAGTACTCAAGTGAAACCTGATTCAAACAAAGTAATTTCATTTTATTTTTGTCTGGATGTCTCGTACTATGGCTGGACCATGGTGACATGATCTATCCACTTTATTCTGCCAGAGTGTGTGTGGGCTGCCATGACAGGCTGTAATTTTGTGACATCGATGGTTCTTGGACTTAACAGCCAATTTTGTCAAATGACAATTTTGTGTTTTCCTTACACTGTTTATTTTATGCAATATCTCAATACTTCTCTGATATTGTAGGAGGAAATGCAAAGATGACACAGAAGACGGGATGCAGAACTTCACTTTACTCAACTCCAACAGTTCTGGCGGTAAGCACCAAAAACACACCTTATACATGAACCCTTTCACAATAAAACATCCGGTAAAACATCCGGTCACACTGGGTGTGAGTAGAGTCCCCTAGTGGTCCACCACACACGCCCCCCCAGAACACCCAGTAAGGTCCATTACTAGTCCAGAATTTTAGGTTTGATCAAACGACCAGAACAGCTGAACCTGGGCCCTGCGGAACCAGTCTGATGAAGCGGAGGGCGACGAGGAGGGCCTACAGAAGAGTCGGGCTCCGTTGGCCGTTGAGAGTCTCTGGAAGGAGGACAGCAGTCCGTTAGCAACGCGGATGGAGGTCTGCCCCTGCGAGGAGCCTGGGCCGTAACAACCTGATCATCTGACATAACATGAGCTGGTTTAAGCCTATCGATACAGACAGTCTCAGTACGACCCCCTAAATCCAAAAGGAAATGCTTTGGACCTGGTTGGAGAACCCGAAATGGGCCATCATACAAAGGCTGTAGTGGTGTCCTGTGTGCATTGTGTCTGACAAAAACAAATTTAGAGGACTCCAGACTCTTAGGGACAAATGACTGCGGTAAACAATGGTGTACCGGGCCAGGGACACGAAAAGAGCCCTCCTGAGATGAAAAATGGTGCAACGGTGGAGCGAACTGTGGTGAGGGTACCTCAGGTAAAAACTCACCGGGGACGCGCACAGGCTGACCGAAAACCAGTTCAGCCGGGGAAGAGCTCAGGTCCTCTTTGGTTGCGGTACGTAAACCCAACAAAACCCAGGGAAGACGGTCAATCCAGTTGTCACCGGTCAATGCAGCACGAAGTGCAGCTTTCAATGACCTGTGAAACCGTTCACACAAACCATTAGCTTGGGGGTTGTAAGCGGTGGTCCTGTGGACGTTAGTCCCCAGACCCTTGGCCATGGTAGACCAAAGCTCAGAAACAAACTGAGGGCCCCTGTTTGATGTAATGTCTGAAGGGGGGCCAAAACGTGCCACCCAGGTAGACAAAAATGCCCGGGCCACCACTGCAGACGTTGTGGATGCCAGAGGAACCACCTCAGGCCACCTGGTGGTCCGGTCTATCATAGTCAGCAGATGAGTAAAACCCTGTGATGGAGGCAGAGGGCCCACCAGGTCTACGTGCACATGGTCAAACCGCCGACCAGGAATGGAGAAAGGTTCCAAAGGTGCTTTGGTGTGCCTGTTAACCTTAGCACGCTGGCATGGGACACACGCTGCTGCCCACTCCTTAACTGCTTTACGCAGACCGGGCCAAACAAACTTCGAACCGACCAGTTTCACAGAGGCTCTAACACCTGGATGAGAAAGGGAATGTAAAGAGTCAAAAACGCGGCGTCGCCATGAAACTGGAACCAGAGGGCGGGGCCTGCCAGTAGAAACGTCACAGAGCAGGAGAGGACCTCCGTCATTCACCTGCCGTTCCTCCAACTTGAGGCCTGTGGCCCGGACTGGAGCTCGAGTATTTCTGCGTCGCTACGTTGGTCCACAGCCATAGCAGAAAAATCGATGCCAACGTAACGTATGCGGTGAACTGGCGGACCTCCAGGAAGAATCTGAAATGGCGTGTAGCCAGGTAAAGTGCCAGCAACTCTCTGTCAAAAACACTGTATTTAAGTTCATTGTCCCGCAGCGTACGGCTGAAAAATGCAAGCGGCTGCCAAACCCCTAGCCTGGTTAAAACCAGACCCTTGTCCTTCACTTCGCTTCGTACTAGGGTCTGGACTTTCTGTTATAGAGAAACGATTCTTGCTGGAGGCGTGGCCTCTGCTGATGGCTGCTCCCCCGTGGTCTGCTGAACTTGACTTCAGCTCCGCCTCCTGCTGAATTTTCTCTTGCTGCCGTTGCTCTGTGTTTATATGTTAATAAAACGTCCTAATGAAATAAAATAAAACCATGGAGCGCTGGTCCAACACACCAGAAGACCAGGAAATCTGATGGGACTCGGGCAGCAACGTAAAACCTGACTTTAAATCTCTCGTGACAACCTGAGGCATTTCCTTGTTCATTTCACTCAGCGGAGGGAGAGGAGGATGAGGAGGAGGAGGGAGCGATGATCACTTACTTTTGGCAAAAAAAAAGAAAAGAAAACTCCAGATAAGGGATTAAGAAGGGGAAATTAATAAATTTGTGTCACATATAAAACAGTCCTGCATCGCTTTGAATGAGAACATGCGAATGCTCGTTGGCTGCGCGCTCCCCCGTGGTCTTCTGAACTTGACTTCAGCTCCGCCTCCTGCTGAATTTTCTCTCGCTGCCTTTGGATATTCTGTGTTTATATGTTAATAAAACGTCCTAATAAAATAAAATAAGAAGGGGAAATTAATAAATTTGTGTCACATATAAAACTGTCCTGCATCGCTTTGCATCGCTTTGAATGAGAACATGCGGCTGCTCGCTGGCTGCGCTGGGACAGGTGGGGGCGTGGGTTAGGGGCCAAAAACTCCGCCCCTTCTGTTCTCTGATTGGTCCGGTCAAAAATCTACCGGAGAAATCGTTGTCTATGAGAGAAGTCCCAGAATGTGCAGTGAAGGGAAATGAGAATTGAGCGGAGCTGTGCAGGAAGGCGAGGGCCAGGCTACCAAACCCCGGAAACCTGCTGTTCTAACACAGCCCCCACCGCAACATCAGATGCGTCTGTTGTCAAAGCTATTTGAGCCGCTGGGGATGGATGGGCCAAAAGGGCAGTAGTGGCCAATGCAGTTTTAGCGTCACCAAATGCCTGTAGGCGTTCTGGTGTCCAGTCGACACTGTCGTTGGGCTTTTTCTTTTTCAGCGCTCCATAGAGCGGTCGTAGCAGTTGTGCTTCCCTGGGGAGGAAACGGTTGTAGAAATTAACCATTTCCAAAAATTCCTGTAGCGCTTTAATAGACTGGGGCTGAGGAAAATTGGACACCACCTGCACTTTGTTTGGTAACGGGACAGTATGGCAGAAATGCGGTGGCCCAAAAAATCAATGACTGGCAACCCAAACTGGCATTTCGCTGTATTTACAATCAGGCCATGTGCTGCTAGGCGCTGAAAAACCTCATGGAGGTGGGACATGTGCTCTTCAGCCGAGCTGCTAGCCACAAGGATGTCGTCCAAGTACACAAACACGAAGGACAATCCCCTTAGGACTGAATCCATCAACCGCTGGAACGTTTGGGCTGCACCTTTAAGACCAAAAGGCATGCGCAAAAACTCAAACAGGCCGAAAGGAGTGATAACAGCGGTCTTAGGGACATCCTCCACATGCACAGGAACCTGGTGGTACCCCCGTACTAAATCTACTTTAGAAAAAATGGAGGTCCCAGCCAGGTGCACTGAAAAATCCTGGATGTGGGGGATGGGATAACGATCGTTCTCTGTGATGTTATTAAGGCGGCGGAAATCCCCACATGGTCGCCATTTGCCGTCTGCCTTGGGCACCATGTGCAGGGGGGAGGCCCACGGACTGTTTGAACGTTGCACGATGCCTAAACGCTCCATGTTAGCAAACTCTTCCTGCGCGATTGCTAGCTTAGTAGCATCGAGGCGGCGTGCACGTGCGAAAACCGGAGGGCCCGTTGTGGGGATATAATGTTCGATCCCATGTTTTGTGTTTGTGTTGGCAAAATTAGGAACAGTCAGTGAGGGGAACTCAGACAATAAACGCTGAAACACGTTACCCGAAGCTAAAAAGTTAGCATGCATTAAAGGCCCAGCTCCTCGTGTAGCACAAGGCAGTGACGAAAAGGACACAGCGTCGATCAAACGTCTGTTAGCAACATCAACAAGGAGCCCGTGAGCACAAAGAAAATCAGCCCCTAAAATAGGAACTGAGCTCGCAGCTACAACAAAGTTCCACTGGAAGTCCTGGTCATGGAAACAAACAGTCACCAACCTTTCACCAAATGTCTTGATGGGAGAGCCATTAGCCGCAGTTAGCAGCGGCCCGCAGCCTTTTGCCAACCTGTCGGAGCCAGTCGGGGGAACGAGGCTCTTCTGTGAACCGGAGTCCACCAGGAACCGCCTCCCCGACCTCGAGTCTTCTATGCTGCTGTTCAACCCCTCCTGAAAAAACCAAACCTCGACCCGTCAGTATTATCCAATTTCAGGCCTGTCTCCAGACTCCCATTTGTTTCTAAACTTCTAGAGAAAATAGTTGAGTCCCAACTAAAGTGCTTCCTGGAGGATCACGCTATCCCCGAGCTATTCCAGTCTGGCTTCAAATCCCTCCACAGCACTGAGACTGCCCTACTGAAGGTTTTTAACGACATCTTCCTATCCACAGATACTGGTGACTCTGTGCTGCTTGTCCTATTGGACCTCACATCCGCTTTCGACACCATCGACCATGAGATCCTCATTGCTAGGTTGGAGCAGTGGGTGGGCATCTCAGGATCAGCCCTAAACTGGTTCAGATCCTACCTCTCTGACAGGTCTTTTTGTGTGTCCATCAATGATTTTACTTCTGCAGTGGCGGCTCTTAAATGGGGGGTTCCGCAGGGGTCCATCCTGGGTCCTCTCTTGTTCTCCTTATACCTGCTGCCACTCGGTGCTATTTTCCGGAAACACAATATACCCTTCCACTTCTACGCTGATGACTGTCAAATTTACTTCCCCCTAAGACAAAATGGTACAGGCTCTATTCAACCTCTGCTCGACTGCCTGGCTGACATCAGGGACTGGATGGCTTTAAATTTCTTAAGCTTCAATGATAAGAAGTCTGAAGCCATATTGTTCCTTCCCAATGACACAACCTCAAACCACTGCATTGACCTTTCTGCTCTACCCCTGTCCGAAAAACAAAAAGTCACAAATCTGGGAGTGATAATGGATCCTTCCATGAAACTCAACAGTCATGTAAACATGATCGTCAAATCCTGTTTTTTCCAGCTGAGGCGTCTGTCTAAGCTGAAGCCCATATTATCAAAAAACAACCTGGAGACAGTGATTCACGCATTCATTACATCTAGGCTTGATTACTGCAATTCCCTTCTGCTTGGCGTCAGTCAAGCCACCATTGCACGATTACAACTGGTTCAGAACGCAGCTGCCCGATTTTTAACCAGCACACGCAAAAGAGAGCACATTACACCAGTCTTGGCCTCCCTTCACTGGCTACCGGTTCATCTTCGAATCCAATTCAAAATTCTCATGTATGTCTACAAATCGCTGAACAGTCTCGCCCCCGCCTATCTCTCGGATCTGATACACCCATATGTCCCTCCACGTGCTTTGAGGTCAGAGGATCAGGTACTCTTAATAGTTCCAGAAACTCGCCTTAAGCGTAGAGGTGACAGGGCGTTCTCTGTAGCAGGCCCAAGACCAGTGGTGTAGTCTATGTGATACTCAGGCATACGGAGTATACCCACTAGAAAAGCTTAAGAATTTCAGTATACCCACTTAAAAGTGCCCAATGACACATGACTTATCATTAGACACGTGTCATTGATACGTTAAACGGCAGTTGAACGCTTCCGAAACAATCTAACGGTATGCAACGCTGTGCTTTGATACTGTTGCATAAATTCTCTAACATGATTTTAATACAAAGCCAACTGTTGTACAATGTTTGTTGTTCATTTATTCATATATAAACATAAGAAAAAAATTGGAAATGTTCAATACGCTTAAAAATCAAAATATATTAACGATTACATTGTACTAACCAGTGTACTTTGGTTTCTAAGCACAGTATACCCACTACAAAAATGTAGACTACACCACTGCCCAAGACTCTGGAACGAGTTACCGCTGCTCATCAAACAGGCCCCCTCCCTCTCGGTTTTCAAATCCCGGTTAAAAACTCACTACTACTCCATTGCTTTCAATGCCAGCTGATTTGTATTGGATCGTTTTATTTATGATCTGCAATGTTTTTATGTTTTTCGTGTTGTACTTCATTGTCTGTGTTGCCTGTTTGTTTGTCCAGCACTTTGGTGTGGACTTGTTCCTGTTTAAAGTGCTTTATAAATAAAATGGTATGGTATGGTATGAACAGCAGCCTTTCCTTGTCGCCAACGGCCACGGCTGCTAGCGGGCGCTGGCGTTGTCGTTTCCCTACGGCTTGAAGCTGCACGGTGGGATGCACCGTCGTGCTTTGGCGCCAAAGCGCTGGTGGTAGAAACAAAAGCCGGCTCCTGTCCGCCTGCGGGTAGCGACCCCTGCTACCACCGATGGCTCGTCCGGCGCTGAGGGCGTTGCTTGAAACTCAGGTGCTGCTGGAGATCCGGGGACCGCCGCCTGGACGACGAAGGTCCTCGTAGCCAGGAGGATGCGGTCGGCTTCTTCCGCCAGCGAGCGGTAGTCTCTCTGCTGCAACAGCGGGGAGTTGGCTAGCTCCGCGTGCACTGGAGCCGGGAGTTGCCGGAGGAAGAGGTGGAGGAAAAGGAACCCACCGTCGTCTGATCCCAGCAAGGACAACATGCTCTCCATCAGCTCAAGAGCTGTGCCATCGCCCAAACCGGAGAGGGAAAAAAGTTTCTCGGTGCGCTCTGCGTCTGAGAGTGAGTAGCGCCGCAGGAGGAGCTGCTTGAGAGCGGCGTACTTTCCGTGTGCCGGAGGGTCTCGGAGCAGGCTCATTGCTCGCCGGGTGGACAACGGATCCAGCGAGGCGACCACATAGTGGTATTTGGTGTCGTCTGAAGAAATCCGCGAAGAGCAAATTGTGCTTCGATGTGGACGAACCATGACGGAGGGTCGTGCAGCCAGAAGTCCGGGATTTTAACGGCCACCGAAAAAGCGAGCGGGGCCACCTGTGGAGGTTCCACAGCAGCGGACATCTGAGAAGAGCTGGCTGGACCTTCAGATGTCGACATGTT
>JBBPBX010042707.1:6315-28270 GCA_038048925.1 Garcialebias charrua | reverse complement strand
AGACATTGAGACGTTTATTTTCTAAACACAACGTCCCAGTGGCTTTTAAACCTCAAAATACATTACGGCAAAAACTGGTTCATCCCAAAGATCCAGTCCCCCGGCAAAAACAGAGTAACATTGTGTATGCTGTTCAGTGTCAGGAGGGCTGTGATCAGTCTTATATCGGGGAAACTAAACAAGATACAAGATACAAGAGATACAAGATAGGTTTATTAACATTGCATCAATTTCCACCGATACAGCGTAAATATGTAATTACAGTCATCCAGAGAGAGTTGAGTGCAAAAAGCTGCTGCTTATCAAAACACATGACATGTTCATTAGCGCGGCCGCTCTCATCCGTCACCAGATGAAGGTCAAAGGTGGGAAAATAGGGTAAGAAACCATGGGGGTTACAGCGTTGATATTAAAAAAAATGAATCACGTTTTGTCTGCAAGACACCGCATGATCCAGTAAAAACCATATCTTAAGCACATTTAGTTACAGTAACATATTGCATGTTGAGAGAGATGGGCCGAGGCAGGGAGGTTTCTGTCCATGACACATTCCGGGACTCCGTTAACGGTCATAGAAAAGTTCTCCGGGGTAGGGGGGGGTAAGCAGACAAGACAGAGACAGCTGTGTTTTCCACAGTAAGCACTTCAGGAGAATTTAGATATCCAGCTTGTCCAAGGCTGTTTCCAAGGGAGTCAGATAAGAATTCACAAAATATTTTCACATCAGGCAGACACTGTAATTTTTTTGCAGCCTTCAGTCTGTGAGGGCAATTCTGTCCAAAATCCAATTCGGGACTTTTTCCACTGATCCAGCTCCGACCTCAGATGTAAAAACCACAGCGACCCGAGTCCTAAAAACCAAGGGTGACCAGCTCCCCCTCAGAAAGAGCTCTCACACAGCTGAGTTCTGATGTTTGACAGCGAACAGAGTCCACAAGACAAAAACAGCCACTGGCCAAAAGGATGGCCCAGCACAGAAGATCAACATCATCAGGTCAGGACTCTGCAGTCTACACTCATCTCCAGGCCAGCGGTCACTCTTTCAGGGATGAAGATGTTCACATCCTTGATAGAGAGGAACGATGGTTTGAGAGAGGAGTAAAGGAGGCCATCTTTGTGAAAAGAAACCGCCCATCATTAAACAGGGGTGGAGGCCTCCGAGTTCAACTGTCCCCCTCCTACAATGCTGTGATTGCTGGTATCACTCAGCCCTCTGTGAATAGCAAACAACCATCAGGGTGCTAACGATCCATTGTTAGGCTGATGGTCCTCCTTGATCATGTGAGCAGCTGGTTTCAGGCTGTCATCAGCCAACTGGTTGTGTAACACTGTGAGAGGGTGCTATTTATAAGACTGAGCTGAACCCAGCACCTCAGACTGAGGAAGTCTTTCGGACGAAAGACGAAACGTTTCTACAATTTTTTGCTTTGTTTTGTTTTTTTGTTTTTTGAATGTCCAGAGGACCAGACTTAGCTTTTTTAGAGTCCATTTCATTCATTTACAGTAAACTATTGGATTTGAAGCGTGCTTCCTCAGATAAAATCAAAGCTGCTTGGGAAGAGGATCTCGGCTCCTCTATTTCAGAGGACTCTTGGACCTCCATACTCAAACTGGTGAGCTCCAGTTCTCTCTGTGCTAGACATTGTCTAATACAATTTAAAGTGGTGCACAGAGCTCACATCTCTAAACTGAAATTGTCCTCTATGTATCCTGATGTCAGCCCATACTGTGTGAGATGCAAACATGCTGAAGCCTCTCTCTCCCATATGTTTTGGTTTTGCCCATCTCTGAACAAATATTGGCGGGAAATCTTTCAGACTTTATCACGTGTACTAGATACACGTCTGAACCCTGACCCACTGATTGCTCTGTTTGGTCTTGTAGAGGGCATGACAAACCTAAATAAAAACCAACAACACGTAATATCGTTCACCTCTCTCCTGGCCAGACGAGCTATTTTGCTAAGGTGGAAAGAACCGTCTCCACCCACTCACGCTCAGTGGTTGGCTGACATCATGTCCTGTTTAAAGCTGGAGAAAATCAGATTCACACTCCAACAGAAAGAGGGTAAATTTGAGAATGTTTGGGGACCTTTCCTGAATTTATTCCAGTCTCTTTGACAACACAACTCATTCAGGTTAATGCAGTCTCTTGGCTATTTTACCTTTTATTTATTTTTTCCCTTTCCTTTTGGCAGTGATTGGGTAAGGATTTTTTTTTTCCCTTTGGTGTTGATTATAATGTACATGCTGCAACTCAGATTGGCTCAGTTTAATAATGTCTTCACCAATGGTTACATGCAAATGTTTCATTAACATCTTTGCTGTTTAATGATATTGTGTTTTTTTTGTTGGAGGAAAAAAAATGAAAAATTCAATTAAAAAAAAGATCTTGAATTTGAAAAAAATATATATGAAATAGCGTAATGTGTATTGTAGTATTAGTTAGAAAATTAGAAAGAGTTAGTCATTTTGTACTGTTGGTTGAAGATTATTGTCGTTTAATCTGATTGTTGGAAGTAAGGGGCATATATAATAAGATTTATTCTTCTTTCTGCTAACTTTCATTTTTTTAAATTTTGTACATTATCATTTATGAGATTGTCTTGTATTGTTTCCTTTGTAAAAAATGAACAAATTTAATAAATATAAACATAAACAACATGAAAAAATGTACTAATTCAAATCCAAGCGATAACGTGACTCTTTGCTAAATACATGTACAGTATTTGTTACTGCATGCCCACCCCCTTTCACTGTAGCAACAGAACAATACAGACAACAGAATGCAACATCGCAAACAAGGGTGAAAGTACGCCGGTACTGCGTACCACTAAAAGATTTTGCGCCGTTACACAGTACCTGAAAGAGAGGGGAGCGGCCATCTGCTGTGAAGCCTCATTCAGAACCAGTCACAGCTGCACTTTGGGTCAGAATAGATTCTCTAACAATAAGCAGTCTAAAACATGACTTAATCAGTTAATAAATAGCCTTTTTTCTCATTTCAAATAGTTTCTGAACTGTTTGTGCTCTGCTGGAGCTTCAATTCTCTACCACGGTTAGTTTTACATTGGCTCAGCAGTGTGTTCCTCTTGTTCGATCTGAAGCAGGTGGTCTGATTTCAGTCAGCTGCGCTCAGTCTGTCCCTCCTCCGACACGTAATAGTTCGCTTAGGGCCGTAAACAAATTACCGAACTAAACACTCTTCAGAAACAAATAATATATTTTACATAATTTGACCCACTGACACAAAGCTAATCTCAAACTACTGTACTCTAATAGACCTGACACACAAGACATCATTTATTTCTTATTTTAAAGCATTTTCTAATTAGTTATTGAGTGAAAACCATGATTTTTAAAATAAATTATGTAAAATTGGAAAAATGCTTTAAAATGAGAAATAAATGAGGGTGCCTTGTCTGTCAGGTCTAGTAGAGAAGTTTAACATGAGTTTTGTGTCAGTGGGTCACATGACATGAAAATGATTGTGCAAAAACCACAAAATGTCTGTTTTCTTTGTTATGTAGCTTTGAACATTTATAAAAGCTAATACATTCATTCAAAAGCAAACAAAGTTGCAATATGTAACTTTTATTTTATGTTTTTAAATTTATATAAAAGTTACATATGTGTTTTACATATTGGTTAAAACTGATAATCACAGATAATCTTTGAAAAGATTGAGCTCCAAGACTTGAGGTCATGGTCTTGACTTGGTCTCGGGTTAGGTGTTCTTAACTCCAACACTAGCAACTACAGGGGAATTAAGTTAATGAGCCACACGATGAAGATCTGGGAGAGAGTTGTGGAAGCAAGACTTAGATGAGAATTCGAAAAGAGCTAAATCTGGTCCTCTGGACATTCAAAAAACAAAACAAAACAAAATTGTAGAAACGTTTCGTCTTTCGTCCAAAAGACTTCCTCAGTCCGAGCTGCTGTATTCAGCTCAGTCTTATAAATAGCACCCTCTCACAGTGGATCAACCAGTTGGCTGATGACAGTTGAAACCAGCTGCTCACATTATCAAGGAGGACCATCAGCCTAACGATGGATCGTTAGCACCCTGATGGTTGTTTGCTATTCACAGAGGGCTGAGTGATACTAGCATGGTACAGAGAAACTGAGACGGTTGTTTGCTATTCACAGAGGGCTGAGTGATACTAGCATGGTACAGAGAAACTGAGACGTTTTCTAAACATAACATCCCAGTGGCTTGCTTTTAAACCCCAAAATACATTACGGCAAAGACTGGTTCATCCAAAGATCCAGTCTCCCGGCACAAACAAGAGTAATATTGTGTACAGTATGCTGTTCAGTGTCAGGAGGGTGATCAGTCTTACATCAGGGAAACTAAACAGCCACTGGCCAAAAGGATGGCCCAGCACAGAAGATCAACATCATCAGGTCAGGACTCTGTGGTCTACACTCATCTCCAGGTCAGAGGTCACTCTTTCAGGGATGAAGATGTTCACATCCTTGATAGAGAGGAACGATGGTTTGAGAGAGGAGTAAAGGAGGCCATCTTTGTGAAAAGAAACCGTCCATCATTAAACAGAGGTGGAGGCCTCCATGTTTAACTGACCCCCTCTTACAAACCGGATTCCAAAAAAGTTGACACTACACAAAATTGTGAATAAAAACTGAATGCAATGATGTGGAGATGGCAAATGTCAATATTTTATTCGTAATAGAACATAGATGACAGATAAAAAGTTTAATCTGAGTAAATGCAACATTTTAAAGGAAAAATAGTGTAACGACCCTGTGTTTGGTTCTGCTTTGGGTCCAAGTATTTCTGTGTATTTGTTCAGTTGTACTGTGTTCTGTTGAGCTGTTGTGATTCTGTTGTCCCCTGCCCTCATGTGTTGGACTGGTCGTGGGGGCAGGAGAGGGGTAGGAGCAGGGAGGAGGGACCGGAAAAAGAGAGACGAAGAAGAAGAGCCCGGTGTGTGTGTTGTTGTTAGCAGGCAGCTAGCAGTGTGTTCGCTCGCGTGTGTACCGCGTTTTCTTTTGAGGCGTGAGCTGCAGCCTCGGTAATAGCAGCTCGTCCCTGTTTCTGAATAAACCCCGTTTGGCTGGACTCCGTCTGAAGTGTTGGCGTCATTACATTGGTGTCAGAAGTAAACCAACGCTACCGAGCTGAGTGAGTACTACTGGCTGGCTCGTCGCCTCCACCCGCGACATCAGCGTCATGGACGGAGCGCTCGCCCAGGTGAAAATTAAAGCGGAGGGAATGGAGGACGAAGAGGCTAGGAGAGAGGGGTTCACTAAAATAACTCAAGCGACGGCCTAGTGGAAAGGCTCCACCGCACCCTGGGACAGCAGCTGGCCATCCTCACAGCAGAGCATCAGCGGGACTGGGACGAGCACCTGCCACTGGTGCTAATGGCATGCCGCTCAGCTGTACAGAACTCCATGGCATGCACCCCATCGCTCCTCATGTTGGGGAGGGAGCTGCGCACACCAGCCGAACTGTCCTTCGGGCGCCCGCCGGATGCACCTGATGTTCCAGCGGGTCCCGAGTATGCCCGGAAACTTCAGGACAGGTTAGAGACGGCCCATGCGTTTGCCCGGAGGCAACAGGAGCAAGCAGGCATGCGCCAGAAACGGAACTATGATGTAAGGGCTAAGGGCCGACACTTCACTCCAGGGGAGCTGGTCTGGGTGTACAACCCTCGTAGGAAGAAGGGACGGTGCCCGAAGCTGGACAGTCAGTGGGTGGGTCCCTGCAGAGTGTTGGAGCGCCTGGGGGAGGTGGTCTACAGAGTTCAGATGCCCCAAAACAGGAGAAGAGTAGCTCTGCACAGGGACAGGTTGGCCCCCTATCAAGGCAGGTCTGCACCTCAGTCCCCAGAAGGCCAATGGTCAGGGTCTCTGGTGCGTCCGCCAACCTCCCCAGAAGCCATATCACCGACATCGAATGATGCCCCGGCCCCAGAGCCTGTAGCGCCGCTGGGAGCTCGCCCGCAGCAGACGAGGAGGGCTCCAAGACGGTTTGATGACTTTGTTTGTCCCCTCGTGGGCGAGGGACTCAGTAGTGGGGGGTAGTGTAACGACCCTGTGTTTGGTTCTGCTTTGGGTCCAAGTATTTGTGTATTTGAGATTTTCACTAATGAAAAGCGCGTTATAAATTGAATTCATCATTATTATTATTATTATTATTATTATTTGTTCAGTTGTACTATGTTCTGTTGAGCTGTTGTGATTCTGTTGTCCCCCGCCCTCATGTGTTGGACTGGTCGTGGGGGCAGGAGAGGGGTAGGAGCAGGGAGGAGGGACCGGAAAAAGCGAGACGAAGAAGAAGCGTCTGTGTGTGTTGTTGTTAGCGGGCAGCTAGCAGTGTGTTCGCTCGCGTGTGTACCGCGTTTTCTTTTGAGGCGTGAGCTGCAGCCTCGGTAATAGCAGCTCGTCCCCGTTTCTGAATAAACCCCGTTTGGCTGGACTCCGTCTGCAGTGTTGGCGTCATTACAATATGTTGATTCAAAATTTCAGTGTCAACAAATCCCCCAAAAGTTGGGACAAGTAGCAATAAGTGGCTGGAAAAAGGAAATTGAGCATATAACAAACAGCTGGAAGACCAATTAACACTAATTAGGTCAATTGACAACATGACAACATCTGGCTAAGGCTAGAAAATCAAAAACCGAACATGACTGGCTCAGTTTCCGACAGCTTAGGAACAAATGCACAACCCTAATTAGAAATGCAAAATCAAATTACTACCTGGACGAATCCACCAAAAATCTAAATGATCCAAAAAGGTTTTGGCAAACAGTAAAATCAAATTCTGGTCAGACAACATCCACTGATTTACCCAGCTCCATCATGACCAACTCAGGTATTCTGTCAGACAAATCATCAATTCTTAACCGTTTTAATGAACACTTTATATCCTCTGGCTCCCTGTTTGAATCTACACATCCTGAAATGTTATCTGCTGACCAAACTGATGCAAATCCACCCCCAGCTCCACACGTGCTGGACAAACAGGTCACAAATCGCTTTGACTTCGAATCAATATCTCCCGCTGAAGTTCTAAATGCTCTAAAAACTCTCGACACACGCAAAGCAGCAGGACCTGACAACATAGAACCACTTTTCCTAAAACTAGCTGCAGATTTCATTGCTGAACCTCTTTCCCATATTTTCAATCTCAGTCTCAACACAAATAAAATACCCAAAATCTGGAAATCAGCTTTTGTTCTCCCTCTGCTAAAAGGGGGTGAACCAACAAATGTCAACAACTACAGACCAATTTCTAAATTATGCATTCTTGCCAAACTGTTCGAAAGACTTGTCTGTGATCAGCTAACTGATTTCCTACAATCAAACCATATTCTATCACAATTCCAGTCAGGATTCAGAAAACAACACAGCACCGTCACTACAGTTCTCAAAGTATTAAATGACATCATACATGCCCTGGACTGCAAACAATACTGTGTTGCCCTATTTATAGACCTGTCCAAGGCATTTGATACAGTTGATCACAGACTATTGACAAACATCCTGGAACACTCTGGTCTATCAAAACTTGCAGTCTCCTGGTTCACCAACTACCTAACTGACAGAACGCAGTCTGTTCATGTAGCCGGATCCTCCTCTACATTCTTAGATGTTGTGAAAGGGGTGCCACAGGGTTCTGTCTTGGGTCCCATTCTTTTCTCTCTATACATCAACGATCTTTGCAGTGATCTGTCAAATGCCTCCCACCATTATTACGCAGATGACACCATCATCTATTGCTGTTCTTCCTCCCTCAGCCAAGCTTTCACCTCTCTTCAGGACGCTTTTAATATTATTCAGTCACGGCTGCAAAAACTTAGACTGGTCCTAAATGCCGACAAAAGCAAGTCATGGTTCTTGCCAACAGAAAGCAGCAACCAGAGAACCCACCTCAAATTGGAACCCAAGAGGGAAAACAAATAGAAATGGTCTCCACCTACAAATATCTAGGTTTCAACATTGACACTGAACTGTCTTTTAAAACCCACATCTCCAAAATGGCCACTAAACTCAAACTGAAGCTAGGTTTCTTCTTCAGAAACAAATCCTGCTTCTCATGCAAAGCCAGGAGAACATTAGTAGCTGCAACATTCATGCCAATACTAGACTATGGTGACGTGCTGTACATGAGTGCTGCATCAAAATACCTACAGTCCTTAGACTCCATTTACCACGGTGCCCTTCGGTTCATTACTGACTCCAGTTATCGCACTCATCACTGTGAGCTTTACGTCAAATCTGGCTGGTCATCTCTCAGCACTCGCAGATACACTCACTGGATATCCTTCATCTACAAGACCCTCCTAAACCTAGTCCTGTCATACCTCACCTCCTTAATACAAACATCACACAGTCATTATTCCCTGCGCTCTAACCATCTAGTCCTCCTGTCAGTTCCTCTGGTCAGAACTGAACTAGGAAAAAGAGTTCAGCTTCTCCGTCCCCTCAGCCTGGAACAACTTACAGAAAGATCTGAAACTATCAACATTCTCCTAGATCCTTCATGTCAACCGTAGTAGAAAATCTCATTAAGAAACTTGACCATTGCAGATGTTTCTAAACACTATACTTATCCAATATACATGTCATTGTTGATTTTTAACTTTATCTACTCAACCGATGTCTGTCTGCTTGTTTTGTATATAATGTATATAGAAATCTGTCCTATCCTGTTGGTTTTGAACTGTCAACATCTATTTACTGTGATTGTAGTTTTCTTTATTTTCTTTTTTGATAAATGCAAATGTTTATTGTCAATTACCATGTGACGTGTGCTGCTGACCACTTGACCAGGTCACGCTTGCAAAAGAGATCTCGATCTCAACGGGCTCTACCTAGTAAAATAAAGGTGATTGATTGATTGATTGATTGATTGGGTATAAAAAGAGCTTCTCAGAGTGTTTGTGTCACTCAGAAGCCAAGATGGTAAGAGGATCACCAACTCCACCATTGTTGCGCAAAAAGATAGTGCATCAATACCAGAATGGTGTTACCCAGCATAAAATAGCAAAGACTTTTAAGTTATCATCATCAACCGTGCATAACATCATCAAAAGATTCAGAGAATCTGGAGCAATCGCTGTGCGTAATAATAATAATAATAATGAATTCAATTTATAACGCGCTTTTCATTAGTGAAAATCTCAAAGCGCTACACACATTGAATGCTACACACATTCATACACTGGTAGCGGCAGACTACCATGCAAGGTGCTTTCCAGTCCTACCGGGAGCAACTCGGGGTTAAGTGTCTTGCCCAAGGACACAACGACACATGGTGTGGGGAACCGGGATTCGAACCGCCAACCTTCCGATCGGGGGACGACTGCCATTACCACTACGCCACGGCCGCCCTAAGGGTCAAGGCCGTAAAACTCTACTGGATGCTCGTGATCTCCGGGCCCTTAAACGTCACTGCACCTCAAACAGGAATGCCACTGTCAAGGAAATAACAGAATGGGCTCAGGAATACTTCCAGAAAGCATTGTCAGTGAACACAATCCACCGTGCCATCTGCCGTTGCCAGCTGAAACTCTACAGTGCAAAGAGGAAGCCATTTCTAAGCAAGCTCCACAAGCTCAGACGTTTGCACTGGGCCAGGGGTCATTTAAAATGGAGTGTGGCAAAATGGAAGACTGTTCTGTGGTCAGATGAGTCACGATTTGAAGTTCTTTATGGAACACTGGGACGCCATGTCATCTGGACCAGAGAGGACAAGGATAGCCCAAGTTGTTATCAACGCTCTGTTCAGAAGCCTGCATCACTGATGGTATGGGGTTGCATGAGCGCTTGTGGCATGGGCAGCTTGCATGTCTGGAAAGGCACCATTAATGCAGAGAACTATGTTCAGGTTCTAGAACAACATATGCTCCATCTAGACGTCATCTCTTTCAGGGAAGACCCTGCATTTTTCAACAAGATAATGCCAGACCACATTCTGCAGCAATCACAACATCATGGCTACGTAGGAGAAGGATCCGGTACTGAAATGTCCAGCCTGCAGTCCAGATGTTTCACCTATAGAGAACATTTGGTGCATCATAAAGAGGAAGGTGCAACAAAGAAGGCCCAAGACGATTGAACAGTTAGAGGCCTGTATTAGACATGAATGTAGAGCATTCCTATTTCTAAACTTGAGAAACTGGTCTCCTCTGTCCCCAGACGTCTGTTGAGTGTTGTAAGAAGAAGGGGGATGCCACACAGTGGTAAAAATGGACTTGTCCCAACTTTTTTGGGATTTGTTGACGCCATGAAATTTTGAAACAACATATTTTTCCCTTAAAATGATACATTCTCTCAGTTTAAACTTTTGATCTGTGATTTGTGTTCTATTCTGAATAAAATATTAGATGTTGGCACCTCCACATCATTGCATTCAGTTTTTATTCACAATTTGTTTAGTGTCCCAACTTTTTTGGAATCCGGTTTATACAATGCTGTTATTGCTAGCATCACTCAGCCCTCTGTGAATAGCAAACAACCATCAGGGTGCTGCTAACGATCCATCGTTAGGCTGATGGTCCTCCTTGATCATGTGAGCAGCTGGTTTCAGCTGTCATCAGCAAACTGGTTGATCCACTGTGAGAGGGTGCTATTTATAAGACTGAGCTGAATACAGCAGCTCAGACTGAGGAAGTCTTTCGGACGAAAGACGAAACGTTTCTACTTTTTTGCTTTGTTTTTTGAATGTCCAGAGGACCAGACTTAGCTTTTTTAGATTTTTCTACCTGGATTATTGAGCAGCATCAGGGTACTTTAGACAAGAGGTGACTATCTGTGAGCAGCAGTATGGTTTCATGCCAAGAAAGAGCACCACAGATGCATCTTTGCTTTGAGGATGTTGATAGAGAAGTACAGAGAGGGTCAGAAAGAACTCCATTGTGTGTTTGTGGATTTAGAAAAAGCATATGACAGGGTGCCAAGAGAGGAGGTGTGGTATTGCATGAGGAAATCTGGAGTGGCAGAAAAGTATGTTAGACTGGTACAGGACATGTATGAAGACAGCAGGACATGTATGAGGACAGCAGGACATGTATGAAGACAGCAGGACATGTATGAAGACAGCAGGACATGTATGAGGACAGCAGGACATGTATGAAGACAGCAGGACATGTATGAAGACAGCAGGACATGTATGAGGACAGCAGGACATGTATGAAGACAGCAGGACATGTATGAAGACAGCAGGACATGTATGAAGACAGCAGGACATGTATGAAGACAGCAGGACATGTATGAAGACAGCAGGACATGTATGAAGACAGCAGGACATGTATGAAGACAGCAGGACATGTATGAAGACAGCAGGACATGTATGAAGACAGCAGGACATGTATGAAGACAGCAGGACATGTATGAAGACAGCAGGACATGTATGAGGACAGCAGGACATGTATGAGGACAGCAGGACATGTATGAAGACAGCAGGACATGTATGAGGACAGCAGGACATGTATGAGGACAGCAGGACATGTATGAGGACAGCAGGACATGTATGAGGACAGCAGGACATGTATGAGGACAGCAGGACATGTATGAGGACAGCAGGACATGTATGAGGACAGCAGGACATGTATGAGGACAGCAGGACATGCATGAGGACAGCAGGACATGTATGAGGACAGCAGGACATGCATGAGGACAGCAGGACATGCATGAGGACAGCAGGACATGCATGAGGACAGCAGGACATGTATGAGGACAGCAGGACATGTATGAGGACAGCAGGACATGCATGAGGACAGCAGGACATGCATGAGGACAGCAGGACATGCATGAGGACAGCAGGACATGCATGAGGACAGCAGGACATGCATGAGGACAGCAGGACATGCATGAGGACAGCAGGACATGCATGAGGACAGCAGGACATGCATGAGGACAGCAGGACATGCATGAGGACAGCAGGACATGCATGAGGACAGCAGGACATGCATGAGGACAGCAGGACATGCATGAGGACAGCAGGACATGCATGAGGACAGCAGGACATGCATGAGGACAGCAGGACATGCATGAGGACAGCAGGACATGCATGAGGACAGCAGGACATGCATGAGGACAGCAGGACATGCATGAGGACAGCAGGACATGTATGAGGACAGCAGGACATGTATGAGGACAGCAGGACATGCATGAGGACAGCCGGACATGCATGAGGACAGCCGGACATGCATGAGGACAGCCGGACATGCATGAGGACAGCCGGACATGCATGAGGACGGCTGGACATGCACGAGGACAGCAGGACATGTATGAGGACAAGCGGACAGTAGGACATGTATGAGGACAAGCGGACAGCAGGACATGTATGAGGACAAGCGGACAGCAGGACATGTATGAGGACAAGCGGACAGCAGGACATGCATGAGGACAGCAGGACATGCATGAGGACAGCAGGACATGCATGAGGACAGCAGGACATGCATGAGGACAGCAGGACATGTATGAGGACAGCAGGACATGTATGAGGACAGCAGGACATGTATGAGGACAGCAGGACATGCATGAGGACAGCAGGACATGCATGAGGACAGCAAGACATGCATGAGGACGGCCGGACATGTATGAGGACAGCAGGACATGTATGAGGACAGTAGGACATGCATGAGGACAGCAGGACATGCATGAGGACAGCAGGACATGTATGAGGACAGCAGGACATGTATGAGGACAGCAGGACATGTATGAGGACAAGCGGACAGCAGTACATGCATGAGGACAGCAGGACATGTATGAGGACAAGCGGACAGCAGGACATGCATGAGGACAAGCGGACAGCAGGACATGCATGAGGACAAGCGGACAGCAGGACATGCATGAGGACAAGTGGACAGCAGGACATGCATGAGGACAGCAGGACATGCATGAGGACAGCAGGACATGCATGAGGACAGCAGGACATGCATGAGGACAGCAGGACATGCATGAAGACAGCAGGACATGCATGAGGACAGCAGGACATGCATGAGGACAGCAGGACATGCATGAGGACAGCAGGACATGCATGAGGACAGCAGGACATGCATGAGGACAGCCGGACATGCATGAGGACAGCCGGACATGCATGAGGACAGCCGGACATGCATGAGGACAGCCGGACATGCATGAGGACAGCCGGACATGCATGAGGACAGCCGGACATGCATGAGGACAGCCGGACATGCATGAGGACAGCCGGACATGCATGAGGACAGCCGGACATGCATGAGGACAGCCGGACATGCATGAGGACAGCAGGACATGCATGAGGACAGCAGGACATGCATGAGGACAGCAGGACATGCATGAGGACAGCAGGACATGCATGAAGACAGCAGGACATGCATGAGGACAGCAGGACATGCATGAGGACAGCAGGACATGCATGAGGACAGCAGGACATGCATGAGGACAGCAGGACATGCATGAGGACAGCAGGACATGCATGAGGACAGCAGGACATGCATGAGGACAGCAGGACATGCATGAGGACAGCAGGACATGCATGAGGACAGCAGGACATGCATGAGGACAGCAGGACATGCATGAGGACAGCAGGACATGCATGAGGACAGCAGGACATGTATGAGGACAGCAGGACATGTATGAGGACAGCAGGACATGTATTCATTCATTCATTCAACCTTTATTTATACAGGCTAGCCTCGTTGAGTCACGGGGACTCATTTACAAGAGGGACCTGTCTCACTCACACCAAACAACCATCCACTCTCACACTCACACCTAGGGTCAATTTAGAGTCACCAATCAGCCTAACAAGCATGTTTTTTGGTCTGTGGGAGGAAACCGGAGTACCCGGAGGAAACCCACGCATGCACGGGGAGAACATGCAAACTCCACCCAGAAAGGCCCCGGACCGGGATTTGAACCGGCAACCTTCTCGCTGAGAGGCAGCAGCTCTACCAGTTGTGCCACCGTGCTGCCCATGTATGAGGACAGCAGGACATGTATGAAGACAGCAGGACATGTATGAGGACAGCAGGACATGTATGAAGACAGCAGGACATGTATGAAGACAGCAGGACATGTATGAAGACAGCAGGACATGTATGAAGACAGCAGGACATGTATGAAGACAGCAGGACATGTATGAAGACAGCAGGACATGTATGAAGACAGCAGGACATGTATGAGGACAGCAGGACATGTATGAAGACAGCAGGACATGTATGAAGACAGCAGGACATGTATGAAGACAGCAGGACATGTATGAAGACAGCAGGACATGTATGAAGACAGCAGGACATGTATGAAGACAGCAGGACATGTATGAAGACAGCAGGACATGTATGAAGACAGCAGGACATGTATGAAGACAGCAGGACATGTATGAGGACAGCAGGACATGTATGAGGACAGCAGGACATGTATGAAGACAGCAGGACATGTATGAGGACAGCAGGACATGTATGAGGACAGCAGGACATGTATGAGGACAGCAGGACATGTATGAAGACAGCAGGACATGTATGAAGACAGCAGGACATGTATGAAGACAGCAGGACATGTATGAAGACAGCAGGACATGTATGAAGACAGCAGGACATGTATGAAGACAGCAGGACATGTATGAAGACAGCAGGACATGTATGAAGACAGCAGGACATGTATGAAGACAGCAGGACATGTATGAAGACAGCAGGACATGTATGAAGACAGCAGGACATGTATGAGGACAGCAGGACATGTATGAAGACAGCAGGACATGTATGAAGACAGCAGGACATGTATGAAGACAGCAGGACATGTATGAAGACAGCAGGACATGTATGAAGACAGCAGGACATGTATGAAGACAGCAGGACATGTATGAAGACAGCAGGACATGTATGAGGACAGCAGGACATGTATGAAGACAGCAGGACATGTATGAAGACAGCAGGACATGTATGAAGACAGCAGGACATGTATGAAGACAGCAGGACATGTATGAAGACAGCAGGACATGTATGAAGACAGCAGGACATGTATGAAGACAGCAGGACATGTATGAAGACAGCAGGACATGTATGAAGACAGCAGGACATGTATGAAGACAGCAGGACATGTATGAAGACAGCAGGACATGTATGAAGACAGCAGGACATGTATGAAGACAGCAGGACATGTATGAAGACAGCAGGACATGTATGAAGACAGCAGGACATGTATGAAGACAGCAGGACATGTATGAAGACAGCAGGACATGTATGAAGACAGCAGGACATGTATGAAGACAGCAGGACATGTATGAAGACAGCAGGACATGTATGAAGACAGCAGGACATGTATGAAGACAGCAGGACATGTATGAAGACAGCAGGACATGTATGAAGACAGCAGGACATGTATGAGGACAGCAGGACATGTATGAAGACAGCAGGACATGTATGAAGACAGCAGGACATGTATGAAGACAGCAGGACATGTATGAAGACAGCAGGACATGTATGAAGACAGCAGGACATGTATGAAGACAGCAGGACATGTATGAAGACAGCAGGACATGTATGAAGACAGCAGGACATGTATGAAGACAGCAGGACATGTATGAAGACAGCAGGACATGTATGAAGACAGCAGGACATGTATGAAGACAGCAGGACATGTATGAAGACAGCAGGACATGTATGAAGACAGCAGGACATGTATGAGGACAGCAGGACAGTGGTGAGATGTGCTGTAGGAGTGACAGATAGCTTCAAGGTGGAGGTGGGAGTGCATCAAGGATCGGCTCTGAGCCCCTTCTTGTTTGCTCTGGTGATGGACCGACTAACAGATGAGGTCAGGCAGGAATCCCCATGGACTATGATGTTTGCAGATGACATTGTGATCTGTGGTGAGAACAGGGAACAGGTGGAAGAGAACTTGGAGAGGTGGAGGTATTCACTTGAAAGAAGAGGAATGAAAGTCAGCCGTAGTAAGACAGAGTACATGTGTGTGAATGAGAGGGAGGAGGTGGAACAGTGAGGCTACAAGGGTCAGAGGTCACAAAGGTGCAGGACTTCAAGTACTTGGGGTCCACTGTCCAGGAAAATGGGGAATGTGGTAAAGAGGTGAAGAAGAGAGTCCAGGCAGGATGGAGTGATGGAGAAAAGTTTCAGGAGTGATTTGTGACAAAAAGGTGTCAGCAAAGGTCAAAGGAAAAGTTTACAAGACAGTGGTGAGACCAGCTATGTTGTATGGTCTGGAGACAGAGACATGGACAAAAAGACAGGAGACAGAGACATGGACAAAAAGACAGGAGACAGAGACATGGACAAAAAGACAGGAGAAAGAACTGGAAGTGTCAGAAATGAAGATGCTGAGGTTCTCCTTAGGAGTGACAAGGATGGATAAGATCAGGAATGAGATCATCAGAGGTACAGCACATGTTGAACAACTGGGAGATAAAGTTAGGGAGGCCAGACTGAGATGGTTTGGACATGTCCAGAGGAGGGACAGTGGTTTGGACATGTCCAGAGGAGGGACAGTGGTTTGGACATGTCCAGAGGAGGGACAGTGGTTTGGACATGTCCAGAGGAGGGACAGTGGTTTGGACATGTCCAGAGGAGGGACAGTGGTTTGGACATGTCCAGAGGAGGGACAGTGGTTTTTGCAAAAGCTGGAGAAGTTGTCAGCAAAAAAAGAAATTGCCTTAGTCCAAAAACGGTGGAAAAACTTTTATTCCTAAATAAAAAACTCTGATTTCTTGACTGATTTGCACAACCCACCTTCCCTGCACCTACAGTTTTCTAAAGCACACCCTCTCTCAATCCCAGATACTGGTCAACATATCTACTGAATCAGCTGAACATATAGTAAAAAAGTAAATAAAACAGTGTGTGTTGTCTAATATTTCACCACTGAAATGAACCTTTGAATGAATGAACCCAAGTTCAATACAATTAGCAAAGTGGTTCAATACTGCTTTATTGCTTCATTTGGCCATCACTAGTAGAAGGATGTTAGAAATGCAGCTGCAGGAAAAAGACAAAGAGGAGACATATGGATGCAGTTTGAGAGGACATGGAGGAAGTTGGAGTGAGGACAGAGTGAGGTGGAGACCCCTGAAGAGAGAAAAGCCGAAAGAAGAAGAAGTTTGTTCAGGTTCAAAACTCAAACTGAGCTGAGCAAACTCTTGTCAGTTCTCTTGAGAACATTGTCTTCAGTCAGAACAGTTCGAACACTGTTTGTTCTGAAATACAGAACAGATTTATTTTAATCATTTAATTAAAAAACAATTTATTTAGGTCTTTAATTAAAGTTTTCATCTGTTTGGTTTCCTTTGATTTGAATTTTATAAAGAAAATATTTTTCACAACAATTTTTTTTTTTTAAAACAAAAACATTTATTTAGTTTTAATGTATCTGAAGATTCGCATTCAGAGTTAAAACGCAGAAATGAACCACCGGAACCAGGCTGGATCTGTTTGGATGTGAACAGGTGTTACACCATATTCTGTGACCTATCGTATATTGTGACCGTAGGGGGGCGCTGTTGCATTTTTACATCATACTTTGCAATAACTGATTAACACTGTCGTATTCTGTTACGTGTATATTTCCATCATAATCATGATTTTAGTGGGCGGCAGATGTAAAAAATTTTATTTTTTGGAGGAATGAGGCTGACTCTCTCTCCTTCCTCCAAAGAATAAAAAGTAAAATCTGATCACTAATATCATGACTATTATGAAAATATAGATGGTAACACAATATGATAGTGTTAATCAAATATTTATTTATAAAATTTATTCATTTTAAAATACAATACAAACAATCCCATAAACGATAAGAATACAAAATGTAAAAAAAAGAAAGGTAGCAGAAAGAAGAAAAAAATCTTTTCTGCCCCTTTTTTCAAACAATTAGTTCAAACAATAATAAAGAAACAGATCAAAATGAATAACTCTTTCTAATTTTTCTAACTCTAATACATTAAGCTACTTCATATATAATATATTTTTTAACAAATATGGCAAAGTATGATGTAAAAATGCAACAGCGCCCCCTATCGTCACAATATACGATAGGTCACAGAATATGGTGGCGCCCCCTATCGTCACAATATACGATAGGTCACAGAATATGGTGTAACACCTGCTCTCTGTGGGAGGACTGGTTTCAGCAGTGAAACCTGAGAGATCTGAACCTGCAGGTGGAGGAGGTTCCGTCCAGAACCAGATCTGAACCTGCAGGTGGAGGAGGTTCCGTCCAGAACCAGATCTGAACCTGCAGGTGGAGGAGGTTCCGTCCAGAACCAGTTCTGAACCTGCAGGTGGAGGAGGTTCCGTCCAGAACCAGATCTGAACCTGCAGGTGGAGGAGGTTCCGTCCAGAACCAGATGTTAGAAACAGGACGAACTGGAAGATCCGGATTCTGATCCTGAACCGTCTGAACTTGACGGACTCTGGGAGAAAACGTGTCACCTGAGGGTTCTGGTTCCACCTGGGCCGGGTCGGAGCAGCCGAACTCACCTGTGGAGTGGAGCCTGACATCCTGCCCGCGGTCCTGAAGCTCCTCCGAGATCTGTCTGCGATGGAAACAAACCTCCAGAACTTTTTTTCCAAAGCTAAAGGAACCTTTGAATCCAGTTGGTCACTGTGTGACGTCAGGAGGAGCTGATTGGCTGACAGCAACCAATCAGATTCGAGTATTCCATGCACCTGTTCAGGTGAGGAGGCTCCTCCCTCCCTGGTCATATTCAACCTTTTCATTCATTCAACCTTTATTTCTACAGGTTAATCCCATTGAGCTTCAGGGACTCATTTACAAGAGAGACCTGGTTTCAACAAAGTGATGACAACAATAGACAATCATAAAAGAGGCATGCAAATTTATTTATTTATTTATTTTACAAATTAAAAATAAAATGGCAACCCAAAGGACAGTCAAAAGGGATAAGTAGCAGGGGAAAAACAGCTAGATTATAAGGCGGTGCATGTAAAATACTAAAAACAGGAACATGTCTGTGTTGGTTTTTCCAGGAACTTAACAGATGTTTAAAATCATTTAGAGGTCAAGGTCGAGATCTTCAGATGTTTTTGTAAGATATTCCAGGAAACAGGAGCAGAGTAGGAGAAGGTCCTTTTGTCTAGTTCAGTTCTCACTGATGGAACACTGCAGGTAATCATGTCCTGAGAGCGCACGCTGTAGCTGCACTCACACAGAGACATGTAGGAGGAGATGTATGAGGGCAGCAGACCAAGAAGTGATTTAAAGATGAAAATGAATATGAGCTGTCTTCTGGGCTGAAACAAGCTCTACTACTACACCTACCGGTACTATATCTTGTTATTATAATTGTTGTTTTGCCGGATTATTGTTTCCCTTCCCTTGACCCTCAGTGCCTGTTGGTGCTGCCAGGCCAGCCTTAGTGTTTATGCTGTTAAATAAAGATGAAATGAAAAACTCAGAAAACAAGAAGTTTATTTAACGACATAAAACAGATTTTATTATTCATTCTAGAGCTGTGACAGAGCCAGACTCTTATTTTGAAGAGTATCTGTGAGCTTTGTTTTGAAGTCCCAGGCTTATTTCTTTCGTTCCCTGCGACCCACAAACTGAATGTTCCTGTAGTACCGCTCTGGTCCTGTAGGGGGCAGCAGAGGACTGTAGACTGACTGAAAGGCTTATAACTGAATGTTCCTGTAGTACCGTCTGGTCCTGTAGGGGGCAGCAGAGGACTGTAGACTGAAAGGCTTATAACTGAATGTTCCTGTAGTACCGCTCCGGTCCTGTAGGGGGCAGCAGAGGACGGTAGACCTGTTGTCTGTGGGGGTTGTGGCGGAGAAATCATCTCGGTTGTTCTTCTCATCGTGGAGCTGCAAACTGAGGTGGAACTTCCCTGCGTCCAGTGAAGGTGTTTTAAATCTACCACAGATTACTTTCAGGCCCAAAGAGTCGCTCCGAACCGGAACCATGTCGGCCTCATCGGCTGAAGTCAGCAAGAAGGAGAATTCAAATCACGAAGCAGGAGACGAGACCTCCGGTACGGTTATCCTCCACGAACGCCATTTTTGTGTCTTTATGCTCGTTTTGTTATCCTCGCTGCCTCGTGCTGAGCTCTTTGATGTTTAAACGAGCTCTTTGATGTTTAAACATTTTTAGATGAGAGACACACGCCGCCGGGTTTCCCGCCATGAACACGTTCAACTGTAGAAGCGCGAGACAGTTCAGATTAGCTTAAGCTAACTAGCCGTTAGCCTGTAGCTGAAGCGGTTCGGTTCGGTGACTGGGTCAGAGCGGAAGTCTTTGTTTGTTTTTATATTGCATCATCACTCCTGTGAGGTGGAGCCGGCGGGTCCATCTGACTGAGGGAGCAGAGGTTCGGATGGAGCCCGGTTTCATTCAAGCAGGCCGCCATCAGCAGCGACAGGAAGCAGCGGGAGTGGAGGAGCCTCACGCACGCGCTGCTCACACACACACACACACAGCAGGTCACAGGAGCGGAGTTCTGGTTCCGGTCCAATAGAGGCTGAACTGTAGTGTTTGTCGTTTCAGAAAAAGAGCAGCAGGAAGCGATCGAGCACATCGATGAAGTCCAGAATGAAATCGACAGGTGAGCTTGGAAGCACCTGTTGTTGTTGTTTACCTGCTTTGTTGTTGTTTATTGTTTGTTTTTTCTTTACAGATTAAACGAGCAGGCGAGCGAAGAGATCCTCAAAGTCGAGCAGAAGTACAACAAGCTCCGCCAGCCGTTCTTCCAGAAGCGATCAGAACTCATCGCCAAGATCCCAAATTTCTGGGTCACGACGTTCGTCAACCATCCTCAAGGTGAGTTCTGTCAGGATTGACCAGACTGACCCGTACCGTCAGAACCTGACCCGGCTCTAAAGGTCCAAACCTGTTCCTGCAGTCTCGGCCCTCCTGGGGGAGGAAGACGAGGAGGCTCTTCATTACCTGTCCAAGGTGGAGGTCACGGAGTTCGAGGACATCAAGTCTGGATACAGAATAGATTTTGTAAGTGGATCAGTTCTGTCTGCGGTTCTTGTTCTGGGTCAGAGGTTCTGACCCGTGTGTTGTCCTCTGCAGTCGTTTGACGAGAACCCGTACTTCGAGAATAAAGTTCTCTCCAAAGAGTTCAACGTGAACGAGAGCGGAGACCCCGTGTCTAAGTCCTCTGAGATCAAGTGGAAATCTGGGAAGGTGGGTTTGGTTCTGGACCATCTGGACCGTCAGGAGTCTTGGTCTGGTTCTGCCTCACCGGGTCTCTTTGTGTACAGGACCTGACCAAACGGGCCGGTCAGACGCCGAACAAAGCCGGGAAGAAGCGGCAGCATGAGGAGCCCGAGAGCTTCTTCACCTGGTTCTCGGACCACTCTGACTCCGGCGCCGATGAGCTCGGCGAGGTCATCAAAGACGACATCTGGCCCAACCCCCTCCAGTACTACCTGGTAGACGAGCAGAGCGCTGGTTCTGGTGCTTTCAGGGTCAGAACCAGACCACTGAAGTTTCTCTGCTTGGTTTCAGGTTCCTGACATGGAGGATGAAGAGGGGGAGGATGACGAGGAAGATGAGGAAGAGGAGGGTCTGGAGGACATTGATGAAGGCGAAGAAGAGGAGGGGGAGGATGAAGATGGTGAAGGAGACGATGGAGAGGTGAGAAGTGTGAACAACTGTCATCAGGTTTAGTATCAGATTACATGCTCTGGTTCTGGACCCGGGTCAGGAGCAGCAGGTCCAGACGTCCTCTGGTTCTGGACCCGGGTCAGGAGCAGCAGGTCCAGACGTCCTCTGGTTCTGGACGGTGATGGGAGAAACGTAGACCACCAGTAAACAGAGAGCGTTGTCTTCCAGCTCAGCTCCCTGTTCACCACAACGGACCGGCACAGAGCCCCCAATACTGCGGGCGCTGCACCACTGTGTCAGTGTGACGCATGAGGAAGACACAGCATGACTTTAACCTTTCAGCCAGTGTGCCTGCATTGCATGCTGGTAGTTTACACCAGTGGGCGGGCGCTCAGTTCTGTTAACGGGGGGGG
>JBBPBX010042706.1:18119-28271 GCA_038048925.1 Garcialebias charrua | reverse complement strand
TAGTGCTGGACGATAATTCAATAACGATAAATATCGCGATATACTTTTATTCAATAACGATGATATGAAGTTTAAGCATATTTTCGATATTTCGATAGGATTTTACAACTTTTTCTGACGTTTTTCTCTTTCTGTTCGGGTTGGAGCGGCTGCTTCAACAACCCGCCCGGACAGAAAAAGCTGTGACACAAAACGTGCGTGATGACGTTGTTGTTACGCAGCGCTCAGTCCAGCAGCAGGCGTTAGCGGTAGCAGGCTAAAAGCTAAGCTAGTCTCCAAAGCGCGTTAAGTTTTCGCTTCAAAACGAGTCAAACGAGTGCTCATGACCGTCAGAATGTGACTGAACAAAGTTTCACAAGCGAAGAGAAAGAGACGACATCACTGATGAGAGGAAAGACTAATTCGTCGGTGTGGACGTAGTTCGGTTTTACTGCAGGTCTCATCTGCAGCGAGTCTTACTCGGTTTGTGTTTATTTTTCAAAACGTGACAGAGTTGTTCTAACTAGCGGTGGAAACATCTAACTTGTTTAATCTGAAGAGTTTCCACTCGATATAATATGATGAGAGTCAGAAGATGAAGAACAATAAAGTTTGAGCCAACGTTTCCCTGAAACTACGACGTAAACAAACAGCCCCAGCGCGACATGTTTTTTTTTATTGAAAATAAAACAGATTCATCAGAATAAAAAGAAAGAAAAACACTGAATGAAAAGGTGCAGAAAGACGAAAATAGTGTTATAATATCTGCCCCTTGTTTAAAAAATACAAAATAACTACAAACAACCTTCACTTCACCTGCACCACACCTTCCCAACAACTTTGATTTAATCATCTTTTAAAACATATAGTTTTATAAATGTTTATGATGATATCAAATCAACACAATCCTGTTTCTCAGCTCCTTCACACTAGTTCTAAATGAAGATTTTACAAACATTTACGGATTTGATACCTGGACTATTGAGAATTAACTTTCTTGTCTTACAAACATTTACATTCCCTTCAGGGTTTAATAACTTTTTAAACAAAATGTAATTGAATATTTGGGGGTAATATTTTTTTTAGTTTTATACATGACTTGTAAAATACTATGTTCAACCAAATCATAACATTTTAATAATTTCAATTGATGAAATAATATATTTGTTGGGTGACCATAGCACTTCCTAATAATAATTCTTACAGCTCTTTTTAGTAAAATAAAATTAGGATTTGTAATAGTTTTGCATGCTTTTCCCCAAACTTCAATACAACAGATTAAATATGGAACAATCATTACATTATACAATATATTCAAAACTTTGTCATTCAAAAACTATTTTACTTTATACAATAATGTAATTGATTTTGTTATTTTTATTCTTAAGTAATTTCCATGAGATTTCCATGTCAGCTTCTCATCAATAACTATACCCAAAAGTTTTATTTAATTAACTATGAATTTCAATGCTGTAAATTTTAAAGTTCTTGTTTAAAGTTAAAACTATTAATATTGACACAGTTGAGAATTTTATGCCGAGAACGTTCATGCTCAATAATCCAGGTACCAAATCCAATACCTGTAATTCTCAGTTGGGTCATCTGGAAACTGGATGGAGGGTGAAACGTTTCTATAAAAAACTGTCCATGACCCGACAGAATTATTGGGTTGAGAATTTTATGTTTATTTGATGGTGATTTCCATCTTTTTGGAGGCTAAATACAAATACAAGGTGAACATCAATTTATTTGTATAGTTTATAGTTTTTTTTAGGCTTTTATATTGTTTATATCGATATCGAATTATATCGATATCGACCGAAATTAAGTACTATATCGTGATAAAAATTTTGGCCATATCGTCCAGCCCTAATTCAACACTTGTGAGAAAAAACATTTTTAGTTTAGTGTCAAGATGTTTCATTAAAGTCTTGAAGTGGGGGGTTTTGTGTGGCTTTGCTTCAAAGGTCCAGGGTTTCTTTGAAAGATAAGGGCCCAATCCTTCTCGAAAGACTGGTCTTTGATGGAATGAATGCATATCACCCATCTCACTTCAAGCCTTGCAGTTCTTCTGAAAGGGAGTTAGGCAAATAAATAGTTTGTAAAGATGTTGATGAGCACAGCTCAGCAATTAAGGGCAAACTGACCTCGTAGCTGATAGATGAAACAGAAATCTTTTGGCAGTGCCTGGTACTGTCTTGAAAAACAAAGTTTGATTGAAAACATATTTGATGGGAGTGAATGAAGTCATACTCCACAAAGGTATAAAATGAGTTCTGTTCAGATAAACATTGAGGTCTACCGTGGGTTTGATCAACGCCCGGTGTTGCATTGAAGAACATATCTCCCACTGAACGAAGCGGCCTCCTCGTTTGTATCAACGGTGAGGGATTCTGATCTTTTTATTTCAATGCCTTTTTCTGAGTGTGTGTGAAAGCTTGAAGGCTTTGCTGTTGTTCGTGGCGGGGTTTAAAATTGATGCTTAACCCTAGCAAATAACAGTATGTGTATCTGAACATGTATGTTTTTACTTTTTCTGTCACAAGACTTCTTTAATAAATATTCATTATTTTTAATTAAGTCTGTTTGTTTTCTTCCAAACCAGTGAGTGTGCCCACCTTTCAAGAATCCAAAAAGATGATGAAACATTAACCATTTGGGTTGATCAATTATTTCATAAAACACACAGTGACAAAAAAACATAAAAACTTGTTCAAAGAAAATCTGACTCCACTGTTGAACCAAGTGAAAAGATCCCTCACAAAATGGACGCCACTTTCCATGTCCTTGGTAGGACGTATAAACTCAATTAAAATGACTATACTACCCAAATTTTTATATGTTTTTCAGGCACTACCTATTTTTATTCCTAATATATTTTTCAACGAGCTGGATTCAATTTTTTCATCCTACATATGGAGGAATAAACGTCCAAGGCTTAATAAGATGAATCTTCAAAAACCTAAAGAGGAGGGGGGTTTTGGTCTTCCTAACTTTCGGTTTTATTATTGGGCTGCTAACCTCAGATGCTTAGTGCACTGGTATTTTTACCATAACCTGAGTAATTCCCCTGATTGGGTGACTATGGAATTACACAACAACAATAATATATCTCTACCAGCTATGCTTTGTGCTCCACTTTCACTCTCCTCACCCAACTCCATTTTGAATCCTGTAGTGAAACATTCACTAAAAATATGGGGCCAGTTTAGAAAACATTTTAAACTTAAGGATTTTTCCCCTCTAAGCCCCATTGCACTTAACCATTTGTTTAAACCATCTCTTCAGGATGGGGTGTTTCTGGGATGGCACAGGAGCGGTCTTACTCATTTTAAGGACCTTTTCATTGAGAAGAAATTGGCATCATTTGAACAACTTAGCAATAAGTATGGTCTACCACAATCCCACTTTTTCAGATATTTACAAACCAGACATTTTATTCAATCACATTTTTCAGGCTCAGTTTCTCTACCAGAGCCTACACTGTTGGAAACCATCTTACAATTGAACCCGACCCGTAAAGGGCTTATTTCACGGCTTTACAATCTAATGTTGAACATGATGGAGACCTCCTCACCCAAACTTAAAACTTTATGGGAGGAGGACTTGGGCATGACCATTCCAGATGAAACATGGGCTTCTATACTTAAAGCTAGGGTATGTGACATTGTAATGTAGTCTGTAACTTTTCAAACAATATATTTTTAACATATTTCTTCACTCTGTCACTATCTACTGACAGACTGATGTTAGACAAAGTAATCTCTGAAAAAAACTATAGTCCCCTTGCTTCTCTATCAGCATTTATAAAAACACTGAAAACACAGAGTGACCCGGACAATGACCAGCCAATCAAAACAGAGTTGTTTGTCACGCCCCAACCCACGCCCCCGCCTGTCCCAGCCTCAGCGCCGCGGCTCGTTCTCATTCAAAGGATTGCAAAGCGATGCAGGACTGTTTTTTATGTGACATAAATGTATTAAATATCCCTTCTTCATCCCAGAGCTGGACTTTTATTTAGTTTTTTTGCCAAAAGTCAAGTGATCGCTTCATCCTCCACTCACAGGAATGAGGAAATGGATTTGTCACGACTCACGAGCGAATTAATCATGTCCAACGTTGCTTCGTGAACCTCTGCTGATTTCTGCTGGTTTTTGTGTTGTTGGACAAGTGCTCTATGGTTTTATTATAATTTTAAAAGGTTTTTACAACATATAATCACAGAATATTGAAGTGCAGATAGGACATGTAGAGGAGGCGGAGCATTCCAGACATTCCAAACCTGCGCTGACAGACATGAGGAAATCACGAGCGAATTAATCATGTCCAACGTTGCTTTGTGAACCTCTGCTGATTTCTGCTGGTTTTTGTGTTGTTGGACAAGTGCTCCATGGTTTTATAATATTTTTTAAAGGTTTTTATAACATATAATCACAGAATATCGAAACGCTCCGAGCAGACACACAGCAGGGGGCGGAGCAGAACTAAAATTCAGCAGAAGCACGGACTGTGGCTCCCCCTCTGAGCCATATATAGCTCTGAGGGGGAGGTAGCAGAATGCTTTTCTGCGCTGAAAATATTTCTAAGTCCCAGAGTGTTCAAGAAATCGCACACCCTAGCTTTAAACTTGTTAACACAACATCTCTGTGTGCACGCCATTGTCTTATTCAGTTTAAAGTGGTACACAGAGCCCACTTCTCCAAAAGCAAACTGTCTCGTATTTATCCAGAAATCACCCCATACTGTGACAAATGCAAAATTGCTGAGGCCACACTGGTTCATATGTACTGATCCTGTCCCAGCCTTGGTCAGTTCTGGACAGATGTTTTTAAAACCCTGTCCGTGTCCACAATCTTCAGAGTGGAAGTAACACCTAGCCCTCTCCTTGCTCTGTTTGGCATCAGTGGTGAAGAGTTACCTCTATCAGCCTCCAAAAGACAAGCACTGGCTTTTTGTTCCTTGTTAGCAAGGCGTGCAATTCTAATAAGATGGAAGGGTGCTGCCCCTCCAACTCATAAACAGTGGTTATATGACCTTTTGTCATGCTTGAAACTAGAAAAAATAAGGTGTTCTCTTCAGCACTCTGAGAAATTTAATAAAATATGGGGGCCTTTTCTTGATACATTCCAAAATATACAATAATATTTCAGGTGAATTCTTTGTTTTATTTTTTATTAAAGTGTGCTCTCTGTTTTTGTCAGGTTTAAGGATGTAATGTGTGGACATAGGGCAGTGACCTGGATAGGAGTGAATGGGATTATTTTTTAAAGAATTTTTGTTTGTGTTTAAGTATGTTGTTTAAACAGACCATATGTATAACATCTTTTGTACCCACGGTTTCTTATTTGTATGTATAAAAGGAAAAAAACTTTAATAAAAAAACAGTGATTAAAAAAAAACACAGTACTGTACAGGACTAGTTTGAAGGGTCGGTTTACTCTAATTCAAGGTATAAGTCTGTGGAATGGTTTAGAAAATGATTTTAAAATAGTAAAGACAATGCCTATGTTCAAGAAAATGATTAAGACTAAGTTTTTGAAAAGATACATATATTAATTTATCTCAAATGTACTATATATATGGAAAATTATGATTAGTTATTCGTTATGTTATATTATTCATAGATGATTGTTGTTGAATTGATATTTTGAGTTAATTTTGTTTTAAAGAAGGGGCAGATATGATAAGATTTTCTTCTTCTGCCACCTTTCATTTTATGTATTGTTTATTTTTATCACCTGGTTTTGTAAATTGTTTTTTGTATTTTAATATGAAAAGAACAAATAAACTAACCTAAACTAAATCTTCCAGAAACAACAGATCAATTTAGTAACATTTCACACTCAACAATTAACAAATACATTAGAATGCTTTAGCTGCTGTACAGTATGTAGTTTCTGGAAAACGCTGGACTTAGAAAAATTTTGAACAGAGACATCTTTCTGGTCCCTCCCCCTTGCTCTCGGCTGACCTGCAACTCAGCCTCCTTAGCTCCTCCTCCACAGCATGGCCTGTCTCGTGAACGTGCATGCTAGTAAACAGAGTTGCAATGGCGCAGTCACCGGTAAGAATGAAAGCAAAGACACTTACTTGTCAAGCAGGAATGTTGCTAACTCTTCATCGCTTTGGAATCCTTTGAGCACCCGAAGCTCTCGCCACCTCTGAAAAGCACCTCCGATGTTTATTCGATTCCGTGCTCGATCTGCTTGTTTCTTTTTTTGTTTAATTTCTTCCTGGGTCTTCTTCCGTCTACCTGTGTTGGGTTTCCGAACCTGCGCCAATCGAGGAATTGGAAGTTTTAGAGGAACGTTTGTTCCTGGAAAAGTGATAGGTTGATCCTCTGCCATATTGACACAGCTACTGTTTGAACGAGAATGTGCGCGGATGCGCGCTACGGGCTGGAACAGGCAGGGGATGGGCGTGACACAAAAAGTATTTTCATCCTTATCAACCTCACTGACTTTAGTCTCTGAAGAGCTGGAATCCCCTTCATGAATATGTAGTTCTGAGTTCCTGCTAGTTTCTGGTCCTCCATAGTCCTCTCCACCAGTTGTTGCTGTCATCTGATCAGCTGAGCTGCTGCTTGGAACACCTCTGTCTTCCACTTGGTGCTGATGAAGCTGTGAGACCAGAGGCTTATCTTCATCATCCTCACTTTCAAAAGGACCTGCAGTGAATGAAAAGCTGCTGGCATCAGACTCCTCCTTCAGATTAAGCTGTTCTCCCTCCAGACTGGTCCATAGTTCCTCCTCTTCCTCCTTTATGGTGAGGACTTCTGGCTCCTGCTGGTCCACACGAAGGCTCCATTCTTCAGGACGTTCTGCTTTAATCAGCACCATCTGCGGAACATCAGCAGCAAACACAGAGTTAATATGTTAACTTGGGTTTGGGAGCAGGTCTACTCTTCAAACACAGCTCTAATCAACTGGTAAGGTTTTTTTTGGTGTTGGCTCACCCTGTTAACACAGTCTTGTGCTGTCAACAGACTGATCACACTCCGCACTATTAAATTCCACGACAGTTTTATATAGGGCTTAACGATTTTGGAAAACAATCTAATTGCAAATTTTTTTTTAATAAATTGCAATTGTGATTTAAAACGCTTTTTTAAATATATATCTTCTCAAGCATTTTTCAACAAAGAGAAGCAATAAATCAATCTGTTTTATAATAAGCAATGTCAGATTTATTTAAAGCAGAGATTACAATAAAGCAAACAACTCTATGCCTTTTCTTTTCACCATTTCTATTTTTTCTTGTTTCATAAACATAATAGTAAACATATTAAGTGAACTTCCTAACTACTGTCTGAACTTCACATGACAGTTAATAAATAAATATAAAAAATTAGATATAAAAAAATTACTGTTAGAAGTTCAAACAGTTCGGTCAGTGATCCCTGTCGGCTGATACTTTGCTTACTTGAAGTTGAAGCACTGGTTGTTGTCATTCTAGACATGCAACCATCGTAAATGTCTTTGTGGTGGTTTTTTTTAAGTGTTGATAAAGATTTGTGTCACGTGACCAGTCAAATTACAGCCTTCGCGATTAGAAAATCTCATTTTATCAAATTGCCATATTATTGCAAATGCAATTAATTGTTCAGCCCTAATATCAAGTATACAGCGCTCTCTAGGTTTTTTTTTTAACTTCAAATTGTTTAACATATAAACTAAAAAAAAAGCTTGGGATATTGTGGAAAATGAAAAAAATTGAACACAACGAGTTGCAATTTTCATAAACTCACAATTTATTTTAGTGAAACAGTAAATATATCAAATTTTGAAACAAATAAATTATATAATTAAAATAACATAATTCTGAGTTTTAAGGCAACAACACCTCAAGAGATGTGACAAGAGCAACATAGAACAGAGCCATCCATGATTGCAAGTACAGCTCTATCATGTGAAGAAGAAGCCATTTGTGAAAAATATCCAGAAATGCTGTGTCAAAGTTCATTTAAATAGAGTGAGGTAAAATAGGAAACTCATGATCAGTCAAAGCAAATTTAAAATCCATTTTGTAAACCACAAATGCCAAGTCCTCTGTGAGAAGGACCATCCAGCCCAGTGGTGTAGTCTACATTTTTGTAGTGGGTATACCGCGGTTAGTTTTACGTTGGACACAATTGAAGCCACAGAGCGCAAATGTCCAACGTAAAACTAACTTTACTGTAGTCGGTCTGTATACTGTGCTTAGAAACCAAAGTACACTGGTTGGCACAATGTAATCATTAATTTATTTTGATTTTTAAGCATATTTAACTTTTCCAAATTTCTCTGAAGCTTATATTTTAATAAATGAACAGCAAACTTTGTACAACAGTTGGCTTTGTATTAAAAACATGTTTTAGAATTTATGAAACTGTATCAAAGCAAAACATGTTAAAGCATTAAGTTGTAAGTACAGAAGTATTAATTATACAATAATTTGCTGGATAAGCGAATGTAATGAACAAGAGCTGTATATTATTAGATTGTTACAGAAGCGTTTAACTGCCGTTTAAAGAAGTCCTTACCTTACCCCACTGAGAAACTCTAGCTCCGCCCCAAGACCAGATTAAAAAAATTCCAACAAAGTGGGTGTGCCTAGAGGCACTGCCCAGAGCCCTAGAGAGAGAGAGTTGTGACACTTCCATAGACTCCCATTGTAAGAATGGAATGCGGAAGTCACATGGGTCATGGAGGGGGCGATTCATAAGATATCTATGGGGCGATTCGTTCCACTAAACTGTTCCAAACAGCAGCACTGCTAGCATCAAACGTAGTTCATTGTTGATGTTCCAGACGTGTTTTCTCCGGTAAGTTGATGAAAATACAATTTTCTTTTGCCCTTGTGAAGCGTTTAAAACGTCTAAAAATGCTTAAGAAAAAACGCATAGTGTAGTGCTCACGCCACTAGGTGGAGCTGCAGGATAAGAAATAAAGAGAAGGGTAGAAGGAATGTCAGTTTGTTACTGCTCAATAATTACTGAAAAACGCTGGACAAAGTAAGAGAATTCGTTTTTTTGTGTCATGTTGCGCCAGTAGCTGCTCAAATTGACTGACAACGACGAGCTGTTTGGAACAATTGAGAGCTACCCACGTGACCGCCTGTCGGCGAGTTCAAAGAGTGTCGCAACTCTCTCTCTCTAGGGCTCTGGCACTGCCTAAAGGAGGGGAGGAGGTGTGGCCTGGACGTGAGACCTTGACATGCAGCTAGCTTTAGCATAATTTATGCAACATGGAGAGTTACGTTAGTGAGGTGGAGGACTTTTCTTGTGATTTTATGTTACAGACTTTTCGCGAGAGTGTGTGTGGCAAGCGCGCGGCTATGAGACAGAAAGGAAAAGTGCAGAGAACGGAGCAATGAAGGGTTGTGCTGTATGAGAAAGTGTATCGTGCGGTTTAAGCAATAAAGCGACGTCAGCTCCAAAACATTATGTTTATTAAACGTGCAGTGAAACATCACACTCACAATGCTAATGCTATGTTGCTATCACTAACCCAACTCCCGATCTCTGCAGGGGAGTGGCTCTGCTTGAACCACTTTTATACTCGCGCGGCAGAGGCTGTGACGACAGAGTGTACAAGACACGTCAGAGTGAACAGTCGTTGACCAATAAGAAATTTAGGCTGCAGTACCACAGTTCAACCCATAGGATTAGTGTAACAAATATTGCAGATTTAAAGATCCACTGACGTGATTTTTCTACTATTCATCAAATTGCTCAAAATATATATATTTTATCATTTAAATATGTTAGTTTTTGCAAACAAAATGATAAATCACTTTAATTTTGCTTTAAAAGTGATTTTGAACTTCAAGCCGTGTTTAATCATGGGAAATCCGTTTACACCTGAACGCACCATCTGTGACGTAATGTCCAGAGTGAGAGGCAGAGGGCTCCAGTCTCTTCAATAGCGGACATTTTAAAACTTGACTAATTTATCAATCTAGGTGAAGATTTGAGCTATTTGTCTTCATTTTGGGAAGCAGAAAATAGTTTGGGTGATGGAACAAGAAACAACAGGATCTAATTTAGGTCTGATGCTGTATCAGACTGACCTTCATGTGGAGCTGCGCACACCGTGACAAGCTCAGAGCTCTGCCTCAACTCTGGACATTACATCACAGATGGTGCGTTCGGGTGTAAACGGATTTCCCATGATTAAACACAGCTTGAAGTTC
>JBBPBX010042706.1:5038-18044 GCA_038048925.1 Garcialebias charrua | reverse complement strand
ATATATACTGTGTATATGTAGGCTATGTGATAAACATGAGAACTGGCCTTCATTAACATAGACATGTCTTCATGAAGCTTTCCAGCACAATTTATCCACACCTTTATATCATCACACCGACACACTAAGAATTTGTTAAAATGTATACAATATAAAATTGAGACGAAGTATGGCATAGCATCGACCACTGGTTAGCATTTAGCTGTGACAATAACAAGGACAAGCTTGTATTACCTTGTTTGGCTGCTTGTCATGAAAATAAGCTCTTTAGTCTTAAAAAATCAGCTCAACACCATTCTTATACTTTAAACATCAATAAACTCAACTTTCTTTTTCTAAACTTTTTTGCATGAGCGGGAGCATCGTTAGCTTCTTTCTCTAGTTTCGAAAACGGGAACTGAAAATCTCGCGAGACTACGTCATGTTCACGAGATTGCTATCTGAACGTTCCCACGTCTCAAAGTGAACAGTGTCACTGCAGACTGAAATGAAATGTACGGTAATTTAGATTAGCATAAACCCGTTGTGCGAGTTTTCACGTTTATAAATCACGTTTAATTTGGAGATTAATCTGTAATCTGAGTGTGGGGCAGAACGTTTATTGTTTGAGCGCTGTTGTGTAATGTAACAATATGGCCGCTAGATGGCAGCAACTAAGCGTCTGTCGTGAACAACACTCTAAGAACAAAAAAAAAAAGAAAGAAGAAAGGGGAAAAAGCAAACTCCGGAAGGCGGCAGGCAGCTGCTGAACACATTTTTTTTTTTACATCAGCGGTGCCCGGACACGAACTCTGACGTACTGTAACTTATTGTGAGTTTAAAAAAAAGAAAAAGGGAAGAGAGGAAGAAAAAAAGAAGAAAGGAAACACGGAGGAAGCCGCCGCTTCCCTCCACCAGACTTCAGCAGAAACAAGGAAGTGAAGCGCTCCACTTTACCGTGAGTCTTGCTCATAGTTGAAGCCTTTTGTCGTTTCCTCGTGGGTTTATTATTGTTTTAAGTCCTGTGAAAAAGAGCGGAGTTAGCTCATGTGTAGGATATTAATAACGCACATCAGCATTTTGAACTGTTTATTTAAAACATGATTTTACCTGTCGGCAATGCATTGAACGAATCGAAAGTGGACACGCTGATTTCTCATGTGGCTTTAACAGTCTTTGTGTTTTTGAAGCGGTTTGAGACGCAGGTTGTGGTTTTAAACAAGCTCCCGCTTTACTGATTTAAACATGTAAACGACTTGAAGCGAGCACAACACATCTGAAGACTTGTCTAGTTTCTGTTTGGGCAGCACGTTGGCACAACTGGTAGAGCTGCTGCCTCTCAGCGAGAAGGTTGCCGGTTCAAATCCCGGTCCGGGGCCTTTCTGGGTGGAGTTTGCATGTTCTCTCCGTGCATGCGTGGGTTTCCTCCGGGTACTCCGGTTTCCTCCCACAGACCAAAAAACATGCTTGTTAGGCTGATTGGTAACTCTAAATTGACCCTAGGTGTGAGTGCCCACTAAACAGTAGACGTCCAGGGGACGTCGAGGTGACGTCTATATAGAGCCCGTTGGTCGAAGACCAATTCTAGACGTCGCCCCGACGTGCAAACAAGGTCTTTTTTTGACGTCTAAATATGACCGCATTTGTACGTCATATGAACGTCAGTTTTGGAGATGATCTGGACCATGTTCACAGAGTTAAACTTTTAGGACTATAAAAGTGCAGTTAGACAATTGATTTATTAAGAATGTTGTTTTTTAATATCATTTTAATGCATTTCCTCAATTCTTTTTTATTTTTTTTACAAATTAGACTTGTCCGTCATTTGAGAGTCCAATTCTAGACGTCGCCCCGACGTGCAAACAAGGTCTATTTTTGACGTCTAACCATGACCGCATTTGTACGTCGTATGAACGTCAGTTTTGGACGTTATCTGGACCATGTTCACAGAGTTAAACTTTTAGGATATAAATTTGCAGTTAGACAATTGATTTATGAAGAATGTTGTTTTTTAATAACATTTTAATGCATTTCCTCAATTCTTTTTTTCTTTTTTACAAATTATATATACTGTATATTATTTATGTTTATGTTTATGTTTATTAAATTTGTTCATTTTTTTACAAAAGAAACAATACAAGGCAATTTCATAATGATAGTGTACAAAATGTAAAAAAATGAAAGGTGGCAGAAAGAAGAATAAATCTTACCCTGATGCATGCTCAATAATCCAGGTAGAAAAATCTAAAAAAGCTAAGTCTGGTCCTCTGGACATTCAAAAAACAAAAAAAACAAAACAAAGCAAAAAATTGTAGAAACGTTTCGTCTTTCGTCCGAAAGACTTCCTCAGAATAAATCTTATTATATCTGCCCCTTATACCTGTATATTATTTATTTGAAGAATATAATTGTTGTTGTTGTTGTTGTTGTTGTTGTTGTTGTTATTATTCATTCATTCAACCTTTATTTAGGCAGGTTAGACTCGACTCATTTACAAGAAACCTCATTTATTCCACGACGTCGCGGTCACACATTCATTTCAGTAGGTGGCAGTACTTGTGTTTTTTGCTTTCTTCCATTAAAAAACAAGAAGAAGAACTTCGGAACTCGAGCGTTATGATTGGATTGGTGGAGGCAGCACGTGATCTGTTCCAACCAGTCAACGCCTCTCTTGTTGAACCGCGCTGCTGGCTTGAATCCTAACCGTTGTTGTTTATTTTCTGTCTGTGCTGCCTGTGATCTTTCGAGCTCAACTGTGTTCAGTTCATTTGTCACGGCACTCCTGTCCTAAACTTGCTGCAATCCATTCAGAAGTTGAAGGTAATTGGTTCTGTTTTGTAGCTTTGCTCTCTTGAATTCTGTGGTTTCACGTACATAGCTAACGATGGAGCTAACTTTGGAGCTAACGAGCTAACGTAAGCTAACTTGTATCTACGTCTGCGGCAGACGATGTAAAGGAAAATCGAACAGTACAGTTTAGAAAATAAGTTATTCTATGCAAGTAAGCCGTATGCTACGAGTTTTTTTTTGTTTTGTTTTTGTTTCTTTGTTTTGCTTTGAGACTATCGAGGCCTGCAGCCTTGCGAGGCCTGCATGCGTCCCCATTATTCATTCATTCAACCTGCTTGTTTTAGACTGATGAAGCCGGCTGGAAGGTGAAACGTTTCAGCATTAAAAAATAGAAAAAAAACTGTCCAGATGACCTGAATTCAGACCAAAGCTTTTCAGTTGCAAATGAATGAGTAAATGTGAAATAAAAAAGCTTTAAAATGTCTCCTATCTCTAATTTTACTTTGACTAGGCAAAATGAGATAAGTCTAAACTACATTCTGACTAATATCTCTGTGAACATGTCGCTCCAGTTGTGTTTATAAACAACTGTGTTTTTTTTTCTTTCTGTCAGGTGTGTGGTGTTAATCTGGACTTGGAATTTGGTGTCCTAGGTATGTTTTGTGACCCCATCCTCCCCTGAGAAACAAAGCGTGCACTTTCAAGACACGATCCCTGATGGAGCATTCACATGACAAACACACATTGTTGTCAACTGTTCAGGATCCTCATGATCCTCTTTTTCTGAAGTTAGTTTATTTATAATCTCGTGTAATCTCATTTCAGATTAAGCTTGATCAGGTTATGTGACCGAACGTGGCGCGCGCGGTCTTATCAAAATGAATCATGTTTATGAGTTAGTTTGATGAGGACAAACGACCACTGTCCCAAATCTTTAATGTTTGGTGTCAAAATGTCTCATTGTGATGAAACCCACTAATTATATTGCACCAGTTAAACTCCAAACATGTGTGGAACCTGTGTGCGTGTCTTTTAGGACATGGGAAACGGAGGGGACCAGTTCAACCTTGCAGAGCGCTCGGACTCGGAGTGAGCGGACCCCCCAAAATAGTCCACCAAGGACAGTCCTCTGAAGGCGTCCAGCCAGCAGGTAGCAGCTCAAGTGTGTAAATAATCATTTATTTGACTTTTCACCACATCCAACTTCCCCTTCAGAATGTAAAGTAAAGACTGTGAATCAAATCACAAACTGTTTGTTGTACAGGGGGTGGAAGACATCAAAGTTGTCCTACATGACAAGGACCTCTGGGGCAAATTCGACCATGTAGGAACTGAAATGATCATCAACAAGGCTGGAAGGTGAAAAGGAAATGTTTTTCATCAATACATGTAATCAGTTACTGAATGGACGAATAAAAAATAAAAAAAATCTCCCCAGTCTGTGCGCGTGCATGCAGGCCTCTGAGCAAAGACTTTTGTGTGGCCTACTTTTTATATATATACCGGGTATATATATAATTTGTGGAGCGTTGGTCCTAGGACATGTCACAGCTAATGCACCTTTTTGCTTCATCTTAATTATTTTGCATTGCTGAATAATCTTTTGTTTTTGTCCTCAGCAAGTGCAGCGCCTCAACCCAAGGACCTGTCAACGCCCAGTGAGTACCGGTATACATTACACTTTAAACCATTGTTTATTTTATCAGGCCTTGCAAAATAATTTTTATTTTATTTTATTTTTTTCATGGAAAACCGATGCCACTTCCAGATCAGAAATTGGAAGATGGGCATTCCCATTGCCTCAGGATGGTAAGTATTGAACAGTTAGCAGTGAGACACTTGGAAAAAAATGATCAACCACAGCCACCTTGCTGTTGGAGAGATTATAATCAAGAAATGTGTGTTTTTGTTTTATTTCCCCCCCCCCAGTGTTTCAGCGTATTCAACTTCTTTGACCTCGGCGATCGCCTACACCGTGTACATCCCACCTTTTCAGCTGTGCCAAAGAGGATAGAGACCATGGAGGATTTTGTGAGAGAGGAGCACCTCGTGACTCCAAATTTGCTACCCTGGTAGGTTTTACAAGTCTGGAGGAAAGCCGAGCATAACGCAGTACTGTACAACCAAACACTTGGAAGTGTCAGTGAACTGTATCATGGATTTATTTCAACAGGTTCTGCAGATTTCCAGAATTGGAGGAAGCACACCAAGGACTTTGTCTACAAATTTCTTGATAGGTATGTATCAACACACGCTCACCCACCCACTAACCATCTGAACTAAATATTTTACTTGCAAGTTCAGTATTTAGTTTTGTAAACTAAGTATTTAGCTATCAAATTAAATATTTAATTTAGAACGACGTGTATTAATAACATGGTTGAAATATGACTGGAAAATTTTGTTTTCTCTAAACTAAAATATTGTTGTTGATTTTTGTAACTTTGCTAATGGCACCCCATAGATATGAAAATGTTTGGCAACTCGAGTGCGTTTTGCAGCAATTTTTTAACTGATGTGCTCAAATTTGGCAGCACGATGTCTCAGTGGTTAGCACTGTTGTCTCACATCAAGGTCCTGGGTTCTATCCCCGGTTGGACCTGGAGTGTTTCTGTGTGGTGTTTGCATGTTCTTCTCGTGCTTGCGTGGGTTTTATCAGAGTACTCCGGTTTCCTCCAACAGATCCAAAACATGCATGTTCGGCCTTCAGGTCCAGGCCTCCCTTGAAAAAGAGATCTGTGATCTCTATGGGATTTGCCTGCTTAAATAAAGGTTAATAAATAATAATGTGTGTTAGTGTGTTAACTAGTGTTATAAGTGATTGGCAAAAACAAAAATTCAAAGCCACCTATCAACATATGATTGTACAGCCACACTTCCAGGCTGTCATATTGTTAAGTTTGCAGATGATACAGCGGTGGTGGGATGCATCACAAACAATGATGAGTCCAGCTACAGACAGGAGGTGGAACATCTGGAGAGCTGGTGCAAAGAGAATAATCTTCACATGAATGTGAAGACGACGAAGGAGATGATTGATTGATTGATGTTTATTCATTCATTTTAAAAGAACAATACAAGACAGTTTCATCAGATACAAGAATACAAGTTGGATAAAATGAAGGGAGCAGAAAGAAGATGAAATCTTATTATATCTGCCCCTTATTTCACAGTTTGTTCAACCAATGATAACCTTCAAGTAACATCACAGAATGAATAATTCTACTTATTTTTCTAACTGTAATACATAAACTAGATCACAAAATGAATAATTCTACTTAATTTTTCTAACTGATACACAAACTACATCACAAAATGAATAATTCTTTTTCTAACTAATACACAATAGCAAAATGAATAATTCTTTTTCTAACTAATACACAAACTATATCATACTTAATTTTTTTTTTTTTTTATACTAATGATGAGATGATTGTGGACTTCAGAAGGAACAAACACACCCACGCCCCACTGAAAATAGGTGGGTCTGCAGTGGAAGTGGTCTCCAGCTACAAATACTTGGGTGTACACTTGAATGATAATCTCAGCTGGAGCAACAACACCACCAGCCTGATCAAGAAAGGTCATCAGAGACTCTACTTCCTCAGACGACTGAGACGTGCTGGTCTGAGCAGCTCAGTTCTCACCTCGTTCTACAGGTGTGCAGTGGAGAGCATCCTGTGCTCCAGCATCAACGTGTGGCATGGAGGCTGCACAGTTGAAGAGAGGAAAGCTCTGCAGAGAGTGGTGAAGGCTGCACAGAAGTCTGTTGGAGTCAGTCTCCCCACCATCACAGACATTTACACCTCCAGATGCAGGAAAAGAGCCACCTGCATCATGAAAGACCTCACTCATCCAGCACACTCACTCTTTGCCCCACTCCCCTCAGGACGGAGGTTGAGGAGCATCAAGTGTAGAACCACTAGACTGAGGAACAGCTTCTACCCTGAGGCTGTTAGACTCATGAATAAATAAAAATAAAATAAAAAATAAACACTGCAAAATGTCACATCATACTGATGCTGATCTGTTTTCTTGTTGCTGTGTTCATCTGTGTTCACCTGTGACCATCTGCTCATACAGACTCATGTTCGTGCTGCAGTTTATTCCCACTATATTAGGCTTAGTGTATTACTAGTTGATGTTTTTCGTAGTTAATTCTAGATGTTATTACTGTTTTTCTCTTGCATTTGTTGTTGGATGTAACTGGGACCCCGTGTACATAATCTCGTTTTCATCACATGTACCACATGCGGTGCAAATGACAATAAAGACTTTCTGACTCTGACATTTGCTGGGATGGATGTTTTTATTTATTTATTTATTAATCAGGGAGATCCCAGCAAGACACTGCATTTTCCAGATTGCCTTTGCATATTGCTAATTACTTTTTGTTTGTTTTTTTGCAAATGCAGATGGAATCATGAATGGAGATTCTGCAGCAACAGGATTTTATAAGGACTCATGCTGCAGAGCATTTAAAACATGCAAAGGAGGACATGGGCTCACACTGGACAATTAACACAACTGGTAGAGCTGCTGCCTCTCAGCGAGCAGGTCCCCGGTTCAAATCCCGGTCCGGGGGCCTTTCTGGGTAGAGTTTGCATGTTCTCTCCGTGCATGCATGGGTTTTCTCCGGGTGCTCCAGTTTCCTCCAACAGTCCAAAAACATGCATGTTAGACTGATGGTGACTCTATGACCTTGGGTGTGAGTGAGACAGGTCCCTCTTGTAAATGAGTCCCTGTGGCTCAACGAGGCTAGCCTGTATAAATAAAGGTTGAATGAAAAAATGTGCCACAAAGAAGTGGAGGTGGGGCTTTCACACTGGACATTTAATGCACCACGAAGAAGTGGACACTGGACATTTAATGCACCACAAAGAAATGGACACTGGACATTTAATGCACCCCAAAGAGGTGGAGGACATAGGGTCACACAGGACATTTAAAACGTGCCACATAGAAGTGGAGGATACGGGCTCACACAGAACTGAGGAACACATTTTTGGGGGGGAGATGCAAATAGGTGCTGGGCATAAAATTAGAATATTGTGAAAAAGTTATTTATTTCAGTAATTCCATTCAAAAAGTAAAACTTCTATACAGTATTACTGTATATTCATTCACACAGACTTTTTTTTTTTTTTTCTTTCGGCTTCTCCCTTCGTTAGGGGTCACCACAGCGAACTAGTCGCATGAAGACTTGGCAATTGTTTTTACGCCGGACCGGATGCCCTTCCTGACACAACCACAGACCACCGGGCTACCACAGCTCTCTGTGTGGAGCAGAGAGCTGCTATCTAGGGTTCCCGGGGGAGCAGATGGTGTGGGTTAAGGGCCTTGCTCAAGGGCCCAGAGTGGGGCAGATGAGGGTAGAGACAGGTGTGACCGCTTCACCTGTCCCACCCACATCTTTTTGCTGTTGTCGGTACCGGGGCTTGAACCGGCGATCTTCCGATCACAAGCTCACCTTCTTAACCTCTGCGCCACCACTCCCTATTCATTCACACAGACTGATATATTTAAAAATAATCTTAATGCTGATGATTATAACTGACAACTAATGAAAACTCCAAATTCATTATAAGTAAATTACATTACTTGAGATCAATTAAAAAATGATTTTTATAGATGTTGGCCAACTGAAAAGTATTAACATGGTAGCATGGTCCTTAGCCCCAACTATTGAAAGATGTACATATTGTACATTTCATGTTCATACATCTCAGTTGGCCAACATTTATAAAAATACTTTATTTTTATTGAGCTCAAGTAGTAGTCTAATTTTCTGAGATACTGAATTTAGGGTTGTCATTGGTTGTCAGTTTTAATCAACATTAAAATAAATAAACATTTGAAATATATCAGTCTGTGTGTAATGAATGTTTCACTTTTTGAATGGAATTCCTGAAATAAAACAACTTATTTAAAATATTATGACCAGCACACTTTGTACAGATTATTTTTGTGGTGAGGGGACTGTAATTGTATACAGCTTTTTTATTTATCTTGTTCCTGCCTGCTATATCAAAAAGAAAAATGAAGGCATGTTAAAAAAAAATTGTTAAGTACAGACCAAAAATGAAGGCATGTTAAAAAATTATTATTGTTTATGTTAAGTACGGCCAAAGAATGAAGGCATTTAAAAAAAAAAAATAATATGTGAAGTACAGACCCAAGTGAGCTGTGTACTTTTATAGATTTGTTTGTGTATTTTGTGTTGCCACCAGTTGATAAGTTCCGTAATGTAAAGCTTTTTTTTTAAGTTACCAAAGGTGGAATTCTCAATTTTATGTGTTATGCTGTTCCTTTAAATTGTGTTAAATAAACAGGATAAAGGTAAAATTTATGGAGTGATTTGTAAAACTTAATCCAACTGTTTGTAGGATTTTAAAGCTGCGGATGGTCAAAGTATTTCCCTAGATTTGTTTGCCTCAACGCAATTTTAAAGTAGATTCATTATACTTTTTATATGCATAGCATGAACAAGCAGCATGTAAAGTGACTAAAATAAGTTAAATATAATAGCCTAATTAGAATAAGCTAAATACAGTAAGTTATTGACGTCAGATAGACGTCTAATGTAGACGCCTTTTAGACGTCAGGAATATAGACGTCTAATGTAGACGCCTTTTAGACGTCAGGAATATAGACGTCTTTTGGACGTCGGAAAAAAGACGTCTTTTAGACGTCGGGGAAAAGACGTCTAAAAGACGTCGGGGAAAAGACGTCATCTGGCGTAACGTTTTCGACCTTCCAGGGACCTGATTTCGACGTCCAGAAATGACCTGAAAAAGACGTCGTATAGACGTCACCTTGCTCAGTGGGTGAGACAGGTCCCTCTTGTAAATGAGTCCCCGTGACTCAACGAGGCTAGCCTGTATAAATAAAGGTTGAATGAATGAATGTTTATGACCCGTTTGGATTTCGGTGTGATTCAGTTCTGTTGTGTAAAAGTTACTTCTTGATCCTCTTCTTCCAACAATAATAATAAAAGGTTAAATCATTTCATCTAGTCTACAACAAACCTCTCTTCCAAGAATCCTTTTGGAAGCCTTCAGGGAAAATAGTTGGATCATTCAAATTCAAAACTAAAAATGTTCTTTAAACACAGGAGGTTAAATAAAAAGAGAAAAATGAGAAAACACCCCCCCCCCCCACACACACACACACACACACACACTTCAAATGTCTTACATCTCAGGGCATCAAAATAATCTAATAATAATAATCAAAATAATCATGCTTTATGATTTGGACCATATTTGCGTGAGTGCAGCTACAGCGTGCGCTCTCAGGACATGATTACCTGCAGTGTTCCGTCAGTGAGGACTGAACTTGGCAAAAGAGCCTTCTCCTACTCTGCTCCTGTTTCCTGGAATATCTTACAAAAAGATCTGAAGCTCTCGACCTTGACCTCTCCAAATGGCTTTAAGAATCTGTTGAATCCTGGCAAAAACCAATGCAGACATGTTCCTGTTTCTGATTTTCTACATCTGCCTTATAATGTTTTGCTACCTTGCTATTTTGTTTTAATTTGTTTAAAAAAAACTGTATTTTTCTCTTATGTTTGTCTATTGTTGATTGTTTAAGGAAAATCTACTGTTACTGTTGTCATCATTCTTTAGTTTGTAGCCAGGTCTCTCTTGTAAATGAGTCCTCGAGGCTCAATGAGATTAACCTGCCTAAATAAAGGTTGAATGAATCTGATATTTATCAGGTTCTATAAATATTCAAACCTATAGTGACCACAGACACACATACTCCACCTTCTCATTGTTTATTAAACCGCAAAGAATCCAAAATTGGACAGCTGTGTGAAAATCTAGGTGCACCCACTGGATTCAGGAGGTTCATCATTCATCGTTTGCTGCTCGTCAATCTGGGAAGGATTAAAAGTCATTTTCAAACTGTTTACGGTAGAGTTCATCTTTGCTCAGTAAGAACAATTTTTCACAAGCAGAAAACATTTAAGACAATGAATCAACAGTCCTTCCAGGAATGTACTTGTCTTTCTTGCAATCTCACCCCATGGTCAGACTGTGCAATGTTAAAAAAAGTAACCCACAGGTGTGAAACCACTGTTGTAAGAGACAGATTGTCAGTCATAAAATCACTACAAGGTTTTGATGCTGTAGGTTTGACAAGGTTGAGTCAGGTCCTCTGGACGGATACTTCTTATCTAAATGTTTCATCTTTTATCCAAAAGACTTCTTCAGTCTGAAGAGCTGCAACAAACCCAGCAGTGTTGCCAGATCTTGCGACAGAAACAAGCGACCAGTTCCATGAAAACAAAGGGAAGGGACAAACTACCTACCACTCATATTAATTTTTGCTTTCACTCGGACAGAAAAACAAGCCCAAATTAGCGACTTAACGCTCAGGGCAAGGCCAACAAACCGCAACAAAATTGATAAGCGACTGCAGAAAATAACAAGCCCAAAGTCGCTTGTAATAAGCAGACCTGGCAACTATGAAACTCAGTCTTGTAAGCAGCGCCTTCTCTAGTGGATCAACTAGTTTGCTGATGACAGTCAAAACCAGCTGTTCACATGTAAAAGGACATCATCCTAACGATTGGTCAATAGTGCCCTGATGGCAGCTTGCACAGAGGCCTGAATTATACTTGCAATGACAGCATTGTAAGAGGGGGACAGTTGGACATGGAGGCCTCCATTCTTATTTAATGATTGATGAGTTCTCTTTATCCACAGTATTCCTACGCCCCATGACGCTTTGCGCGAAATGTGCACACGACTTCCGGTTGACCGGAAACACCGCTTGTTTACATGCGAGTAATACAGTTGAAGACAGTCCAAACTTTGTTGTTTTAGTTCATTAAAAATGTGGGAACACCACTCGTTTTGTTAAAAGAGGAGGGACAAATAAAAAGAAATTACAGATGTTACCTGATCGCGCAGACATAATTTAAAAATACATAAATAGCGAACGCGTTTGCTCCGGCCTCTCGGCTAAGGTTTGTTAGCAGCTATCTCGGCTAAAAATACCGGTCGCGTCTGAGATCTATCGTTTTAAGACAGTAAATCTTCCAAAACTCTCATTAATAAACCCTCCCTGAATAAAAAGAAATTACAGATGTTACCTGATCGCGCAGACACAGCCATAGAGAAGGATGCAGGAACACTCTTTCTTTGTTTTGGGTCCGTGTTGAAAACACTGTTGTTTTAGCCAAAGATTTAGCTTGGTCCGGTTGTTGGTGCAGCCGCGAACAGCACAGCAGGTACCTGAACCCCGGTAGGACATTTCAGTAAACGTTCCGTTTAAACAAAAGCTGTGTTTGCTCCGATAAAATGAATGAAAATAACTTTCAAAAACACCCGCGATCCATACTCCGCCTATGGAATACAGGCACTTCCGGTGTCGGACAGGAAGTACAATGCACATTCGCTTCTACAGTGACACCCTCAGGAATACTGTGGATAAAAAGAGTGTAAAGAGAACCCGTCCATTGTTAAACGGGTGGAGGCTGATTTTATTCTAGTTTTGGTCTGTCACCAGCAGACTGGTTTATCCATTATGAGAAGGTCCTGTTTAAGACTGAGTTTGCTGCAGGGTCTCAGACTGAAGAAGTCTTTTGGAAAAAAGATGAAAGTTTCAACAAAGAAGAACCCGTCCAGAGGACCTGACTTAACCGTGTTAGATTTATCCACCTGGATTGTTGAGCATGCATCAGGATATGCTATAGGTTGTTCTGAAAGCTGCTGCTTTGTTGCACTTGAGGTTAGATTTGTATACTTTTAGATTATGGTATCATTTTATTATTTCCTAATTCACAAAACCATAAAATTAAAGGAGAGTGCATTTTTAATTGTTCCATGAGTATGGTTTTAAAAAAAGCCTGATAATAGGGTCTGTTTTTCTGGATTTGGAGCTTTTGTGTTAATGCTGGATCAAAATTAATATCTCACTATTTTTATGATATACCGCAATATCATATATCTCAATATATTTTTCTTTCCATAAAATAACAAAAATATATTTCTGAGTCAAAGCTTTGTCCCAGTTGTCACAAAGGAACATTTATTAACAAACGGCCGTATCTACAAAATAAATGTCTAAAAATAAACAATTTACTTACATTACTTTATTTTTCAGACATTTATTTACATATGTTTAAATAATAATCCTCTTCAGCCGAGGGCAGCTGTGGCTGAGAGGTTAGAGCAGTCTCCTCAAATGGGAGAGTTGGGGGTTTGATTCCACCAGCAGTCACATG
>JBBPBX010042705.1:18081-28272 GCA_038048925.1 Garcialebias charrua | reverse complement strand
AGTACGGTATATATATATACAGTATACAATATATATATATATATATATATATATATATATACAATATATATATGTATGTATGTTTGTATGTATGTGTGTGTGCGTGTGTGTATATGCGTGTGTGTTCTATGTAATGCAATTGGTGTTAGATTAGGGAGGGGGGCCTGTGAGCTTTAGTGCCCAGGGGCCCCTGGGGTTGTTAATCCGGCCTTGCAGCCAGGTGAGGAAAAACTGTTCTCATCTACCGATTCAGTATTTTTATCATACAGACAGTAGGCTGTTGTTGTTGTGCTATTAACTAACTGCTAGCTAATGACTTTGCTAGCAAAGCAAGATAACTGAAGCTTCCCTGTGTAATAATATAGATAAATACGTCAGTTTGCTGACTTATCTATAATTTAGATGATAGATTTGAGCAGGTTTAGACTGACACAAATTTATCATCAGTTATACGGGTTCTCAACTTTTTCAGACTGAATCAATAAATCTGTGGCTCAGTGAATGTAATGTAACTTGACAGGAAACGTTATTATGTTGACCTACGAAAGGCAGAGTCATTTAATAACAAAATCATCAAATTACAATCACAACATATTTACATAGATTGATCGATCACAACTTATAACTAACTTTTCAGCGGATTAAAACATAAGACAACAGAACACAAGTTTATGGGTCTTATATTAACTTATTTCTGTGGCACAAACCTTACAGTTTACACTTAGAAATAAACATAAAGAGTTAAGGAGGAAGAATAAAGAAAGGAAATGGTTGAATCTTATCTTGAGATGTTGACCAGAGTGGCTCATCTTCTGTTTGGTTTCGGCTGGACATCCGTACCGTGATGAAACGACGTTAACCTTTGTGAAGATTTTCTTATCTCGACTCCAGTAAATTAGTCAAGCCAGACGCGCATGCCTTGCTGCGTTTTACAGGCGACACAATTTCATCTTGCCACGGTCTCGTGAGGTCTGCTGAAGCCTCCCAGAGTAATGTTATCAGCTCCGGTTTGGTTTCAAGATAACTTCCAGGAAAAGTGTTCACAGCTTGGAGCAGTGACCCTCAGATGGCTAACAGCTGACGTGCTGTTAAGCCTCGCTGAAGACGTGGGCCTTTGGCTGATGGCCGGGACGTACAACAGCTTGGAGAAAGACGTCTATGCATCTTTCATTCTCCCAGAGAACTCACTGTTGTTGAGTTAGTGGTTCCCTTTGCACTCCAAGAATCAACAGGAAGTGTCCCTTTAAGAAGGGGTGTGACTTAGTCACATACTTCCTGCTGATTGGTTGCCGTACCCCTAGAGAGGGTGTGACTTTGCAAGTGAGTGAGTTTGAGTGACAGATGATAGGGTAGACAATACATAGAGAACATGCGTCAGACGATGCAGGTGCATATGAACAAGCCATGTAATTTGTTTTGAGAACAGATTCATTGTTTTTAGAAAGGACGGGCGACAGAAAGCAAATTATGTCTAGAACTTTTCCTTCGTTCCAAAAACACTTCAAACAAATACGGCGGATTGTTCAGTAATCTTTAAGACAGTTATTCTGCACAGAGCAGACAGTTTAGAGTCAAAAAAAGGCGTTCAATACAGGATCAACTGGACTTTATTTGTTGCAGAAAACGTTTCGACTTCTGTCCAGAAGTCTTTTTCAATTCTGAATGGAAGCTGTGAGAACGAGAAGTTTTATACAGGCTTGTATAAAACTTCTCGTTCTCACAGCTTCCATTCAGAATTGAAAAAGACTTCTGGACAGAAGTCGAAACGTTTTCTGCAACAAATAAAGTCCAGTTGATCCTGTATTGAACGCCTTTTTTTGATTTCATCATGTCCTGGACGACTGAGAATCTTCACCAGCATATAGACAGTTTAGAGCAAGATCATTCTGAGATGTTCTCTTAACTTTGGCATATTTAAAATATACCAGCTTAGTAAAATCATCATTAAATGACAAAAATGTACTGTTGATCAATTCTGAATTAACACACATTAAAGAGAAAGTTCAATCTGATTAATTGGTGTCCATTAATTCAAAATAATTGTAACCAAAATAGTGTCCTTGAGAGCTTCAAGAAAGTCTATCACTGAGAGTTTCAGAGAGATGTGGAGAGGTGTACTTAAAGGTCAAGCCTAAAATATCAGAGATGAGGTATTCCATTACAGTCCCCCTTTTTGGAAATCATCGCCTGTCCTTGGAGATGAGTTCCAACACGAAAGGATACCACCGAATGTCTCTGACCTCTATGTAATCCAGCAAGTGGAAAAAAAGTCAATTTTTTTTTTCAAAATTATACTCCCATAATGTTTTTGGAAATTCCATACTGTTCGTAGGTAATCCCATTGCGGTACACTTTCAATCCTTTGGAAAACATAGTCTGTTAACCCATGGAAAACTGAGTCTGTGATCCTCAGAAAAACAAAGTCTTATAATCCACAACGGTAAATCCACAACGATGGGGATTATTGACTTCACCAGCAAGAATGGATTTTAATCAGCATGTAGAGGGGATCCCTCGATTGAAGCAGAGGAGTGGATGAAGGTTGAAGACCAACGTTGGATCAGCAGGTCCCCACATCGAAGGTTGCAGGCTGGATGGCTTCCAGTCGGTGCCACCCTGGTTCAATGTGTCATGCAATTATGTGGTTTTAGGTGGGCTTATGATTGGGATTCTACATTAAGCCTTACCTATATGCACCTGGTATGTAAGCTATCATGGATTAGATCAGCTACAATTACCAATTAAGGGGTGGATCAATGCTGTAAAAATCAGATATAGGGATCTATACCTATAGAAATGTGGAGGGCTTCTGTAACGAAGGCCTCTTCTTTCAAACTATTCCTCCATTCATTATTTAGTTTAGGTTAAACTAAAAATAAAAAATGAAACTAGTTTGGTCTAAATGTCTGTTGTCTTTTAGACGAACGACGCAAGATTTGGTATTCCCTATAAATTTTGAAGTCTATGGCGAGACTCATCAAAATGAATAGATCTAGAATAGAAACGATCGAATCGGTCCTACCTAAATGATTGGGAGATCAGTGTAGATTATAGTACCTTAAGTAGTATTGATCTACAATGACTCTTCAAAGATTGAGATCTCTAAGAAAATGAACAGCATGTTGGCATAGTTAAATCCATTTAAGTCTTCAACTAATCAACAATCAAAACCTCTTTTGGCTGGGAGTGTTCACAAACAAATACAACTTCAATAACAACAAAAGTAGCAATTAAGCAACTAAAAACAACGTTTCCCTACGTCAGACTCACTCTGGTCGTCAGATTCCAACGTGTCACACACAAGAAAAACAGTTCTTAGCTTTATAACCGATGTCAATTAAATCCTGCAGATTTAAACGGTTGTTAAGGTTAGTTTTTTGTTGTGGGTTTTATGCTTAGCGTTTCTAAGTTCTAGTTGGAACGGTTTCTTTTCGCAACTAGTATAGTTTAAACTGTTTAGTTTATTTACTATCCTGTGCTTGGACGACCTTGTTTTCCCATGAAGTCTGTGAGTTTGCGAGATCTTTGTCGTTTGTGGGGTTATTGAAATCTTTGTCCTTGACATGGGCATGACCTAACATCACCCCCCTGTGGTCATGAGGGACCACGCACACGGGTGTGGACGTCCGTCCATGGGCACGAGTTAGGATGCCATTGTTTAGTTTAGGCTGTTTGCGCAGCTTAGAGTAGACAGTACACAGGAACCTCTTGGGTTTCGGCCAACGTATCTCTGTACGTTTACCTCTTTCTGCGTAATTCAGGTGTGTCACAACTGTTGGCGCAGTCGCAAGTGTGTCCGACTGGTCAGACTGCGACGGGTCACTGTCGTTGTGGCGTGTGTCTACCCACTTCATGACTGAAGAGGTGCTCTTTGAGTCCGTAAGAACTATGTCATCTCTGAGTAGTTCTAGATACAAAAGCTCTTGAACCAAGGTTTCATCGAAAGCATGGCTGATAACTGAATTACCTGTCCCAGAGGACAGTACAGCGTTCTCGGTGTGTGATCCTTGGATCTCTACACCGTCCTCTACCCGTGGTAGGAAGTGTGAGTCTGCCCCCCTTTTGTTCGAGGAGGGGTCCTCAAAATCTGTAACAATGGATTCCAAGTGACTGTCAGCGTGTTGTAGACTGTCACTTTCAGGACTCTGATGTCCTCGAACCAAGACTTCACTGAAATCTTGGCTGTATGCCGAATTACCTGTCCCACAGGACAGTACAGCGTCATCAGTGTGGGACCCTTGGATCTCCACACCTTCTTCTAGCGGTGGTAGGTAGTGCTCAGTGAGTGCTGAAGGTGTCAGCTCGCAGAGGAGGTTCTCGTGTTGGGCCAGAGTCTGGTCCACCTGTTGAGTCTCCTCTGTCTCACCTGTATATGAAGGTTCACTTACCGGGTTTGTGGTCTCGGTTGGGGAATCCCATGTGACCTCAGCGGTACCTGTTGTTAGACAGTCAGTGTCCTGACCTTGGGGAGGCACCTCGATTGGCAGTGGACTGCTCACTGTGGCCCACATTGTCTGATTGCCATAATTTATAATCGCTTCAAAGCGATTTATAAAATCTTGGCCAACCAAAAATGGAGTCTGGAGTGAGTCACGTTCAGACACATACACCGGGTGGTATAGTGACATTTCGCCAATCTGCATGTGAACCATGGCTATTAGGGTTGTTCTCGTCTTTGCGGGGCCCTGTAGCTCACCATAAGTGTCTTTCACAAAGGGTATTTGCCTGTCAACATCGTCAGCGGCGGTCCTTAGCTCCTCAAACAGTTCGGCTGACATGATAGACACGTCTGAGCCGCAAACCAGGAGTGCTTCTTGCGCGAGGACCCCTTCCAATGTGAGTGGCAGGTAAGCTTTCTTAGCTATCCCCCTTTTTATAAAGTTACACAGAAACCGTTTAGGTTTTTCCACACGTGTCTGTGTACGTGTGACTCTGTCTGTGTAACCTTCGTCGTTGTCAGCATCATGATGGCTGTCTGCCTCATGACCTTCGGGACGTTCAACATCAGCAATTTGTTTGCTGTCAGCGTCTTTGTCAATGTTGATGATGTTGTCAACTGTGTGCACTGAGTCGTTGCAAAAGGTAGTGCTGCGCGTCGCTTCGTCAGGTTGAACAACGTTGTTTGTGTTATCATCAAGGACAACGTCACACGTTGTGTCAGCTTGGTCAACCACTGTAACATTCAAATCATCTGACAAACAACTCACAACCTCAGTCACGTCCACGCGCGGAGGCGTCGTTTCCTTAATCTGGAGCATGTGTGACTCTTTGCATGTCTCGAACTGTGCAGTTCGAGGGGCAGGGGCAGGAGGGCCGCTTCTCGTGGGTACATATTGGGACCGACCATTGTTCAATGGTTCACGGTGCCCATGCAACCTCCTTCGAATTTCACCCACTGTGAGACCCATGAGAGAACTCTTTTGGTTCGATCCGAACCATCTGGGTTCATCTAGAGAGCGAACACCTGCCTTTTGTGGTTCATTGCTCATCTCAGGGTTTTCAACCTGAGGTGAAAGAGGAGCAGAACTCCCTGTGAACCGATCAGAGTCAATGTTCCAGCTGGAAACATACTGTTGTTTGTTATCATGAAAAACCTGTTTACTTTCGCACTCTGTAGGAGAGGGAACCTCTTCTATTTCCCGCGAGTGGGATGTGACCTTTTGACCTGGGCATACCACTGAGGATGTCCTGGGTAGTATCCTTGTCTCAAAAACCCACGCAGCGTAATCTTTTATCTTTTCCATGCTGTCCTTTTTGCAATCAAACGTTAAGCGAACACATTTCATTTGGAAAGGCATGAGATGCGTAGTGAAAAGATCTTCCTCTAAGCCAGGGACAATTTTGCCCCCGGAGTAGGCCGAGAGGAGCCTGTCGTAGAACGACAGGGGACTTTCCCACGTATCCTGATGGACGTTCCATGCAGCCAAGTAATTAGCATACGATGAAGCAGATTCTCCCACTTTTCTATAAGCACGGGCAGGAATCCCAAGGCCCCCACGCATCCATCTAGGATAGATAGGAGAGGAGGCCCCCTCAGTTGGTGCATGTGTTTGAACGTCCATCTTTGTACTGATTTTCTGTGAAAAATCAAGTAAAGTGGGTCTTATTTCACAGTGTGCAGTCTCACCATGTGATACCTGCGGCAGTCAACATGGAGTCTAAGATGTGAAATCAAATAAAAATCAGTGATTTTTATTAAATTGTCGACCTGTGATCAGAAAGATCTAGAGCCCTTATCGTGACAAAACTCCAGAACCCCAGGCTCACAAAAACGAAATTATGTGAGCAAAATCGGTTGAACTGTGAAACTTTTTAAACTGCGTTTAAAAGAAATAAGGTCGGTCCTCATAAAACAGTTGCAGCTCCCGGTGTCACGTGACCCGGTCACATGGCGATCGGCAATCTCAGAGCAACTGACTTTTACATCCAATAAAATCTCAAAAACACCGCGATGAAACAGTCTTTTCAAAGATAGTAACGGGCAACAAGCTTGAAACTTGTCTGGGACAAGCAGCTGAAGTGAAAGTTGACGAGGAGTGAGCTCCTCACCCCCCTTTAGCGTCAACACCTACAGCGTAATCGACCAATCACAGTGAAGACAGAAAACCCAAGTGTTCATGGGAAATGGAGTCTTCTAACCCTTACGTCACTTACGTGCGACGTGCCGTTCGAGCGATGTGTTCACGGACCTGCGGTTGGTCGAACCATAGCGTGGAACGGACTTATCAACGTTCTAAAACAGTCATAAATATCGCAAAACACCGCGGTGAAGCCAGTCTTCGACGATATCACGTGCATAGAATGAACAACACAGATAAACTGTCAGAAATGTGTGCAAAAATGAATATCTGACAACCAGCAGTCAACAGTACCAACGTTTTTGAACATGACACACAATGGACCAATCACAGCGCTTCTGTAGCCGAATGTCTCGTTACCGCGCTAACGCTAGCTCGACCCAAAGTTCTGGACACTCTTTCACAAAATAAACGTAGAATACACCACAGAAAATACTGCTAACGAGCCCAATCACATCCAGGCTAACTCCCACGCCTCCCAAAGAAGGCAGCACGCTAACTGTTGACAACAACGGACTTTACGTCACTCGGAACCGGAGGTCGGAACCAAGCTGAGTGGGTTTCACCCGAACCTCAGCCAACAACACGTTGTAACAGATTAGGTAAAATGGAGCAGCAAATGAGTGAAACAGACCTTCAACAGCAATCCGCAGAAGTAATAAAATGAAGCAGAATCGTGACGCGGCGGTCACAAAAATGAAAAATGCATGCAGCCTCGTGACACGTTGTGAAACGTCTCACAAACATTCATTCATCCGCAGCTTCAAGCATACGTTGAAATGTGAAAGAAAAAATAATTCTAACGGGAAATGCACCAGACAATGCCACGATTAGCAATCTCTGACACTCACCAGCCAGAACTATTCTACAAGTCCACAACAGGATAAAAACTATATGCCAACATGTCATGAGCACAGAAACATCAATTCAATCTTTCAGAAGACCTGTACGCGGCCACCAATTGTAATAATATAGATAAATACGTCAGTTTGCTGACTTATCTATAATTTAGATGATAGATTTGAGCAGGTTTAGACTGACACAAATTTATCATCAGTTATACGGGTTCTCAACTTTTTCAGACTGAATCAATAAATCTGTGGCTCAGTGAATGTAATGTAACTTGACAGGAAACGTTATTATGTTGACCTACCAAAGGCAGAGTCATTTAATAACAAAATCATCAAATTACAATCACAACATATTTACATAGATTGATCGATCACAACTTATAACTAACTTTTCAGCAGATTAAAACATAAGACAACAGAACACAAGTTAATGGGTCTTATATTAACTTATTTCTGTGGCACAAACCTTACAGTTTACACTTAGAAATAAACATAAAGAGTTAAGGAGGAAGAATAAAGAAAGGAAATGGTTGAATCTTATCTTGAGATGTTAACCAGAGTGGCTCATCCTCTGTTTGGTTTCGGCTGGACATCCGTACCGTGATGAAACAACGTTTACCTTTGTGAAGATTTTCTTATCTCGACTCCAGTAAATTAGTCAAGCCAGACGCGCATGCCTTGCTGCGTTTTACAGGCGACACAATTTCATCTTGCCATGGTCTCGTGAGGTCTGCTGAAGCCTCCCAGAGTAATGTTATCAGCTCCGGTTTGGTTTCAAGATAACTTCCAGGAAAAGTGTTCACAGCTTGGAGCAGTGACCCTCAGATGGCTAACAGCTGACGTGCTGTTTAAGCCTCGCTGAAGACGTGGGCCTTTGGCTGATGGCCGGGACGTACAACAGCTTGGAGAAAGACGTCTATGCATCTTTCATTCTCCCAGAGAACTCACTGTTGTTGAGTTAGTGGTTCCCTTTGCACTCTAAGAATCAACAGGAAGTGTCCCCTTAAGAAGGGGTGTGACTTAGTCACATACTTCCTGCTGATTGGTTGTCGTACCCCTAGAGAGGGTGTGACTTTGCAAGTGAGTGAGTTTGAGTGACAGATGATCGGGTAGACATAAACAAAGAAACATGCGTCAGCAGATGCAGGTGCATGTGAACAAGCCATGTAATTTGTTTTGAGAACAGATTCATTGTTTTTAGAAAGGACGGGAGACAGAAAGCAAATTATGTCTAGAACTTTTCCTTCGTTCCAAAAACACTTCAAACAAATACGACGGATTGTTCAGTCAACTTTAAGACAGTTATTCTGCACAGAGCAGACAGTTTAGAGCAAGATCATTCTGAGATGTTCTCTTAACTTTGGCATATTTAAAATATACCAGCTTAGTAAAATCATCATTAAATGACAAAAATATACTGTTGATCAATTCTGAATTAACACACATTAAAGAGAAAGTTCAATCTGATTAATTGGTGTCCATTAATTCAAAATAATTGTAACCAAAATAGTGTCCTTGAGAGCTTCAAGAAAGTCTAACACTGAGAGTTTCAGAGAGATGTGGAGAGGTGTACTTAAAGGTCAAGCCTAAAATATCAGAGATGAGGTATTCCATTACACCTGTATAATGATAGCAGTCATTCTTCAGTAGGCTATTGCTTATGCAATAGGGAGCCCATCGCCCATCCAAAACCTATCATTTCTCCATTTGGCAGCACGGTGGCACAACTGGTAGAGCTGCTGCCTCTCAGCGAGCAGGTCCCCGGTTCAAATCCCGGTCCGGGGGCCTTTCTGGGTGGAGTTTGCATGTTCTCTCCGTGCATGCGTGGGTTTTCTCCGGGTTCTCCGGTTTCCTCCCACAGTCCAAAAACATGCATGTTAGTCTGATTGGTAACTCTAAATTGACCCTGGGTGTGAGTGAAACAGGTCCCTCTTGTAAATGAGTCCCTGTGGCTCAACAAGGCTAGCCTGTATAAATAAAGGTTGAATGAATGAATGAATATGTCCAATCTTCTAATTTCCTTTGCTGCATAATGTACATTATTCTAGCGTTAGGTAAATGTATCTTGAAGGAGAATAGCACGTAAATAAAAGTCCAACAAGGGTATTCATTTAGAATTAAAAATAACTCACCCTGAACTACCATAATAGCTATCATATATGTAATAACCAATCAAGTTGCTCCTGTCCAATAAAAGTGTACAAATAAAGGGGGGAAAACTCTATCAAGACTTTAAGTAAGTTTAGGGTCTGGTTCGCAGAGTATGGAGTTAAATTTGTTTCACACTTATTCAATTAAAAAAACTATCAGTTAAGTAAAATAAAATTGTAATCAAAACTTTTGGAATTGTAACAATTTCTTTCTTTTTTAATCAAAAACTTTTGTTCAAAAACTTTTTTTAAATTAAATAATTTTTCTCCTGTGAACTTAAAAAGTTATTTGCAAAACATAAACTTTTATTTGCACACATCAGAAATCTTTTGTTGCGATTTTAGGCTCTGCCCACAACGTCATGTGAGAATCATGTGGGAATCATGTGAGAATAGGGAAAAAAGAAAGGCAAGAGACCAAAATAAATAAGAGACATTTGGCCTCCACTCAACACAGAGAAGATGAGACAAAGAGGAAAAAAGAGAAGAGAAACCGACAAGAAAAAAAGAAGATGATAGATTTGTTGAATTTGATGCTTGACTGTTGTATTTGTATGGGCAGTATTTTGTGAAGCGGAGGGTTACGTGCTTTATAAAAGAAATAAAGGCGGA